>JAPYYS010001640.1:0-39761 GCA_030522525.1 Campopleginae sp. 14b
ATATAAGGTGAAAAAAAAGAAGATTTTAAATGAAAAAGAAAAAAAAAAAAAAAAAAAAAATTTGTAACGCGATAAATTTTTTTTTAACGATTTTTTTTTTTTTTTTTTTTTTTTTCTTTTTTCTATCCAATTCGTCTGCATACAAAATTTATAAGGGTGACATTGAGATTGAGAGCTCAATGATTACATTCTGATAAATTTCCTCTTCAAACCGGCCACGATTTTTTTTTAATTATTTTTCATTTTATTTTATTTCTTTCATTTATCCCCCCACATATCCTTTTACTTGATATTCTCGTATGCACTCTCACTTCTTCATATCATTACTCGGCCGATTGATATAGGACTCGAGAGTCTGGTAGCGTTTTTTTACGCGCGCGCTCTCCAATGTTGGATTATGAATGGCCCGACACCACGCAATCCTTGCATTTGTTACGCACAAAACTTTTTATTGCCAACGTATTTCCACGACTCCTGTACTCTCGATTATTCCTCAGAGCATTGAGAAACCCGGCACGCCATTTATAATTATTCGGCACCCGAAAAATTCTCGCCTCTCGCACGTATTCCCATCATGCTCAACTTTACATCCTCCCAAATCAGCTCATTTATAAAAGCAATTTTCATAATGTCACTGACCAAAGACCTTCGAGCTTTTCACCACTTTCAATATCAATCTTTATAGATCTCGAAATCAAAAGCCGAAACTTGCACTTTAATGGATTTGAAAAAGATACAAATAAAAATAAGAATAAAAATTCGGAAACAGACGAAAAAATGATCTGAAATTTCTTTTTTTAACATATCATACATAAAAAATTATACCGCCATTAATTTTAATAAGGGGTTAGGTAAAAGAATTGAAAAATAAATAAAAAACAATTCAATTTCGAATATTTAGAATTTTCTAAATATTTTCCAAATATATTGAGAATGTCTCAAATATATTGAAAATTTTCTTAATAATTCCTAAATATATTTCGAATTTTCAAAATATTTTTTTGAGATTTTATTTATCTTCCGAAGTTTCTAAAAATATGTAGAAAATTCTAAATATTCGGGAAAGGTTGGCTTGCAAAAAATGGTCCAAATTTTTTTCTCGCATTATTATTATTAATAGAAAATACCACGATTGGTTTAGGGAGGAGGGAGTAGAATATCTCTCTCTCTCTCTCTCTCTCAATAATTCAAGAAAATAGAACCTTGGTTTCTGTGCCGACGAAAAAAGGTGTTTAATTTTGTTGGACGGAGTGGGTCGAGCTCGGGGATACTTCCGCCTCGGATCTGACTACTTGTTTTCAAAATTTGTAGTCTCATTATCGAGGGATGATTGATTAAAGGCAATAAATAAGAAGCGAATGGTCCGTGGCATAAATAAATCATTGGCGTGAAAGGAGATGGTAATGATGAAGCTGACGGACCGTTCAGGCAGTGATCGAAGTGTGGTGGTTACGTACGAGACTCTTCCCTCCGAGGGAGGGGAACAAAACTTGGAGAATAACTGAATAACAACCAAGCAGTGCCTCTCGCTGCTGCGAAGTAATAATTGGCCTTGACATTTTTCGAAATAACAATACCCATGGTTTGAAGAATCCTCGCTAGAATGGTGTGTACTCTCTTGATTACAGGTACGAGATCATTTAACTCTGGCCACTATTAAACTTCAGCAGTTATTAACCGCGTAGAGTATCTAATCACAGCGTATCCCTCGAATGGTGCAACTGTGCACAAGAAATTATGTTCCAGAGTGAAATAGGCTCATTCGGAGTAACTCTATTGCTGCGACCAGCAGCTCCGGATCCAAGAAAATTCAGGATTTAATTAATTTAATGATTATTAATTAATTATTGTTAATTGTTATTTTAATTAATGAATTATCATTAATACAGTATGAATGGTTATTCATAATGTCTATTTAGACAAATCAATTGAATTGATCAATTATTATTATTTATTATTAATAGTAATCGATCACGATAATTATCAATAATGAAAAATTAATTGAATTTAAAAAATAGTCAATAGACAAATTAATAAATAATTCAATTCATAGTTTAATTCTTATTGATTATTTAATTAATTAATTTATTGATTGAATAATCGATCAGTATTAAATATGAATATTTAAATTTTTCAAGATTTTTTTTCTACATAGTTTTCGATTAATTAAACACCAGAGCTTACATGCATAGGCATACGATTCAGAAGTATATCGTTTGCATATTGTAAACTCAAAGAATTCGGCGACTTTGTAGCCGAGAAATATGAAAAAATAAGTGTCATCCGATGCTAAATAATATTATGACCGAATTTAATAAAATTCTTATCACATGGTCGTATGTAGCGAGAAGCTGATGGTTAAATTTATTTGTGTTACGGACTATATGATTGGAGATGGTAATCGTCCGATTTGCAAATTGGCCTGTAAGACGTGCCCACGGAATAAAAGCAAGTAAATAATCGGGATTTTGTTTAAATTGGGGCATATTTCTTTCTTAATCGGTCAACATTGTTAGGGCAGCCATTAAAACCGGCGGTCCAGCCAAAAGACGACACATCGACAATGGCGCACACTCTCCTTGGGGTTTAACGGCTCCGCAACCTTCTCACTGAATCGCATCGCTTGTTTCCATCTCTCTCGTACTTTTTTTCACTCTTTATTTCCTTTCTTTCTCCTCCACCAAAGTCCCATGCATTTTCACACACTCCCTCGCGTTTCATCGCCCCCACTCATCCCCGCATTCTTTTTTATTATTTTCTCTGCTCTCCGGTAGACTTGAAAATCCGGTCGCATTAAGATATCTATCAGAACAACGGATGTGCGCTATTAAACTTTTACTTTATTTAACGCTCGCCAAATCTCACTGCTCAACATGCCATCTCACTATTTTCTTTCTCAACAACGCGCACACCTCCAACTCAAAAATTCGAGTGCGTTTAAGAATAAATAAATATTCTCGCTTGCATTAAACGCTCGAGCCAGAGCCACACAATGCGACGACAAGAAAAATATATAAATTTATTTGAAAAAAAAAACAAAAAAAACATACAAAATTATGCTTCATTTTTTTTCGTTCATTTTTTCGTCGCATTGGGCTTTTTATTCAATAAGCAGGAATTACCGATTCGACGAATCTCATTATCGGGCTCGAAATAATATTCGGAACGATCCGGAGATTCCGAAACTTTTGCCAAAACGCACTCGGGACGGTTTTATAAAAAATTAAAAATTAGGAGGCAAATGACAAAAAAAAAAAAATTTTATTAAATGGAATTTCGATGAACTGAAATTTGGATTAAATCAAATTTCAGCTTAATTAAATTTTAATTGAATTTAATTTTAATTTAATTAGATTGAAATTTAATTTGAATTTAAATTTGCTTTCGAAAAATCGTGCGGGGGGGTGGGTGAGGTCCGTAAGCTTAAGGGCAAGATTCCATATGACTTTTGATGTATTAATGAAGAGTGAATATTGAACGGAACTTAAACGAGCCAGGTGCATTTTTGAAAATCCTCATAGATGGACATTGGGTCAATATGACCCAAGGCGTTTATCAAATCCTCAAATTCCGATAAGTACGCATTTGTCCTTTCTTTTTTTAATTAAATTTTATATTTTATGGCGCTGAGTTAGTGTTTTTTATTTTTCCGGGTCAAAATGACCCAGTGTGTACTCGAAGGGTTAAAAAAACGGTTTTCCGACTGCAGCACGTGGATCGGCTCTCCTGGCTGACGTGTTAAAGACCAATATCGGTGTCGTAATTTCCAAGAATCGTGTCCCTTAATTATGCGATCCCTCGGTGGTTTTATTTTCGTTGAAAATGAGCAGTTGTTGATGAAAATTGGCTTATGATGAAACGAATAGGTGAAATCGATCGAACGGTCGAATAAACGGCAAAATATCCAATCGCAACTTCAATTACCGATATACGAGAGCCATGACCAGGCTGCGAGTTTATCCGCGTTGCCAATGAAGAAAGAAGCTCCTTGGCTCATCGAAGGGGGACACGCCTCCCTCTCGTTATGAACGTAAATGGCTGTCCCGCGAGCACGCACTTGCGAAAGTTATGACGCTCCAGCTTCGTTATGCATGCATAGATTTGCTACGCGCAAAATATATAAAGACATCCCTGGCTATTCTCTCTTTGTCTTTTCATACACTCCTCATCTTTTCAGCATCCAACTGATGCCAAAAAAAATTTAAATTCCATCGAGAAATACGAGCCTAATCAATTCTCGCTGTAGATTCATGGCAAAAATTCAATTTCAATTAATCAACCGATCAAATCGCTATTAATTCTCTGTCCCAATACATTTTTCCACGAATTAAAGAAAAATTTATATTTTTAAGGAGAAAACATTTTTTTTCTTTCAAAATAAAAAAAATGTGAAATAAAAATAAATATTTTTATGGAGAAAAAATATTTATTCTTATTTTGACCACATCGCTATTTATTCCGCGTCCCAATATATTTTTCCACGAATTCAATAAAAATTCATATTTTTACGGAGAAAAAATATTCATTAGACTAACGGCAAATATTTTATTTCACCCCGGAGATTCGTTATCGAAAAAATACAACAATAAAAAGTTTTTACTTTTTTTTCGCAGTGTTTGACATTCGGTCAAACTAGTCGGCGATGAGGGTGAATCCCCATGGAGCAGGCTGTGCGTAACGCATAAATAGTCAAGCCGAGTACGAATCGGTAATTCCGTTTGAAAAAATTGGTAATGTGAATGAAAAAAAATGGCGAAAAATAAATAAATAAATAAACACACGAAAATATCGTCGAGAATCGATTAATCGGCTCCCCAGGTAGAATTGAGAACCGGTCTCCAACGGACACTGTGATAATCACGCGGCTCTGCAGCTTCAGCCTTGATTTTCGAGTCGAAAAAACAGCTTGAGCTGAATTTGGAACAATACTCCCTTAATGACTAATTACTCTCTGAGGAGAAATCGTACGGATTGAAAATTTGATTGGAAATTTTTTTTTTTCGAAAAAAAAAAAAACACGCCACAAATAAATAATTTCAAAAAATGACATTTCCGATAAATGCGTAAAAATCCTCTACGACCTCGTGACGTTTTGAATACGTATCGAGAAAAAAAAAGGGGAAAAAAAAATGTCTCGAGACGCCCTCAGGAGCGGAAATCAGTCCGCGCGCCGCTTTTGCTCTCGCGAAATTCTGGCCAGTGCGAGAAATCTCTCTTTCTCGTTAGCCGCCGACATTATATTACCCATCGACGTGCATACATCATAAACCCCGTACCCTTCGGTCCACTTACATGGGGAATATCTATAACAGCCATGAGAAACATTCGGAGCTTGCATTCATTTTTTTTCCTATATCTATATAGACGGGGGATACACCTTTGCACATATATACTTATATACTCGTATTAATGTCCAGAAAACCAGAGTCAGAGAGAAAGAGAGAGAGAGAGAGAGAGAGAGAGATCGCGTGGGCAGCATCTCCGAGCTCTTGGCATCTCGCACGAGAAGAATTGATGTAGTGCAGCTGGCGAACAATGAACACTTCCCTATACGCAGCATACACCTATGGATATGTTACTTTTTTTCAACACGAAGAAGTTAGTGCAAATTTGAATCACCATTAAATTTAAATCACCGTGATGAATCAAGTTTTATGAAATTTTAATCAAGGATGCTAATATTTTATATCGATAAAATTGCTTTAAATAGCTCACGCAATTTTAGGACGTTCCATCATGTAGAAATCGCGATATTTATTTATGAAAATCACAATTTTCAGGAATTTCTAATAAGAGTGCGTGTAAAAAGTTGCAATTTTTAACATTTAATATTTCGATTTCCAAATGGTGAAGCTTCTCAAAACTTTGCATACGCTTTAACGTGACATCGAAGAAGCTTTATTTAATTATTCAATAAAATCGATCTCAAAATTTTTCCAAAATTTCAGTTTTTATATAAAAAATACAAATTACCTCGAACGATCTTGAATTCAGAGTACGTCGTTCTGTAGTCAATTTTGACCAACTTTTTTCAATCAACTCAGGCTCGCGAACGATTTTGTATGTAAGAAAAAGTGAAAAGCAGAAAATTTACAATGGACCGTCGTCATACAACGTCCCTACATCGATCGATAGAGAAAACAGACGTTGAAGAAAATTTGTATAATATTGAAAAAAATGGTGGAGTCGTAATTTCCGAAAAGTTGGATCTTCTCCCTCGGGTCTCTCCGGCCTATCGGTCAAATGAATCTTTTGACCAAATGCTAGAAGAGTTAGAAGACGAAGGCGTATGTGTTGATTCGTCCGAATAAATTTATGGTGTCGAGAAATTCCATGGCAATTTCTTTCATCCCTGTCTTTCTTTCCTCAGTGTCCTGCTCTGCTCGCTTCCCCTCGTTATTCTCATCCCCCTTGTTCCCCGCTTGTGTCTCCTGAGCCTCCTCAAGTCTCTCACTCCCTCCCCTTCCTCACTCCTGCCCCGTAACCGAGACCCCAGCCATGCGTGTCTTACGATTCACGACAACGTCCAGAGTGAGATAGGATCGAGAGCCGTACAACAATGCGAGACTGGCTGAACCGATGCATCTCTTAACCACGGCCAGCAGGTTATACCGCGAGAGCTTGTCTCTCTTTCTTTTCGTTTGCCAAGTCTCGCTGTGTCGGTCTCTTTCCTCTCTCTCTCTCTCTCTCTCTCTCTCTCGGTTGTTTTGTCCCCGGACATTGCCGTAAATGTTTTGTCCGGTCAGGCATTTTACATCGCGGACCAAAACTCGTCGTATTGTCTTTTATCTCAAAGACAACAGGCTCCGGGACCATTAATCGACGTCATCCAAGAAATGATCGAACGCTTCGTTAATAAATATTTGACGAAGGAAAAATCCCATGGACCTTCGTTGCTTTCTCATTATATTCGAAATTTTATTGATTTTCAAATATATACCAATTATATAGGCGTTGACGTGATCTCTGGAGGAATGACTGTGCAAGGGATTAAATATTAAGGACGTTGTATGGTGACGGTACAGTTCTAAATGTTCATTTTCACTTTTTCTTCCATACAAAATGGTTTGCGAGCCCAAGTTCATTGAAAAAAATTTTTACTAATTGACTAAAGAACAACATACTCTAAATTCAAGATCGTCCGAGCTAATGTGTATTTTTTATATAATAATCAAAATTTCGAAAATATTTTATGACCGATTTTTTTGAAAAATTGAATGAAGCTTCTTCGATGTCACATAAAAGTGTATGCAAAGTTTCAAGAATCTCCACCGTTTAGAAATGGAAATATTAAATGTTGAAAATTGCTACTTTTAGCACGCACTCTTATGAGAAACTTGTGAAAATTGTGATTTTTATAAATAAATATCTCTACATGGAAAAACTTCTAAAAATTGCGCGAGCCATGAGATCGCACTATTTTTTCAATGTGGTGGCAATTTAAAGGAATTCTATCGATATTAAATTTTGCATACAACGTCCTTAAGTCGATAAAATTAGCTTGAAGAATCAAAAGCCGAATATCCAGGATTTATTTAGGTCCAGTAAGAAGGAGAGTGTTTTATTTAGTTGGGTTGACAAAAGAAGAGAGAAGAATGCGTAAGCTGATTTCCCTAAAAGCCAATTAAACAATCTCCTCGATCCGTCTGTGGTTCGCGAGACGTAGTTTCTCCATTTGTTCTGGGGGACTCGATTTTTTGTTTCGGCCGTTTTGGTGTCTTTAGCGCCCAAGGAGGAAAGAGGAGGAAGGACACGAAATAACACAAGGTAGATGTATATATAGTTGGATATACTTAAGAGCGATGTGTTACCTCGACGACCCTTAAAGGACACGATGGTAGAGACACGGGTGAGTTCCCCTTTTGGTGGAATCTCGCTGTGAGCTCGTCCCTGTTGTTGTCGCGCGTTCTGGTGCTCCTCGCATGGAAAGATGTTGGCGAACCGAGTGGACAAGGGCAACAAGGGAGCAGGCAGGCAGGCAGGCAGGCAGGCAGGCAGGCCAAACGCGAAGCGAGAGGATGGAAAGAGCCGGGGAGAGAGATGGAGGAGGAGATGCATGGGAATGGAGCTAGAGAGCGAGGGAGAAAAGAGTTACACGCTCGCGAGACCGAGGACACGTGAGTGAACTGCGAGAAAGAGCACCAGCAGCAGGAGCAGCGGCGTTTGGACTGTATGTGGGGAGTGAGAAGAGGGAGCAAGTGGGAGAGCACAAAGTACAATGTATTAAAGTGAGAGCAAAAGGAATAGACAACGAGAAAAAGCGTAAACTGGAAAATAAGATAAAAAAAATAGGAGGAGGGGAGAGGAGGAGAGATTTAATAAAAAAAATGAAAATGAAGGGGAGCCTGGGAGTGGAATAAAAGGGAGAAGATAAAATGAAGAAAAAGGCGAGACCCAGAAGAGGAGGATACAACTGGAAAGTGATAAACAAGGAGAGAAAGAAATTAGTTAAGAAAAGAGAGAACCTCGATGAGGCAAGTGTGTAGAAAAAGAATGAGAATGAGTGGAAACGAAAATAAAAGAATTGAGAACTTACGAGAGACTCCCGATCCGCTTGACAGTGAGGTGTCGGGTGGTCGGGCCCCAGCTTGCTGCCAGCTTGTCAGACTGTCAGCCCACGCACGTTGGCATCCTCCTCCCTCCATCTCCCTCCGACTCCTCTCTTCATCCACCCGGTCCACTGCATTAATGGACACCGCGCTCTCATCTCCCATCCACACCGCCAAACTCACTTGATATTCTCACACTCCCATATAAATTTTTACCCACGTCTATATAAATATACACACCTGTGGATCAGAGGACGAGAAATCGAGAGGTTCTCATCAAGATTTCGCATTGTTATCCTCATGTGGACCATTTCCCATCCTCCAAGAGGCGATGGACCAAAAAGGAAGAGATCAGGACAAGAAAAATGATTTTTTTAATTTTTGGCCGCTGCATCCGTCAATGGCAATCGGGACCAAGGCTTCTCAGGATTTCCGGCAAGATTTCACATTGTTTTTCGCACGTCGACCATTTCCCATCCTCTAACAGGCGATGGACCAAAAATGGCGATCTGGACCAAGGCACAGCATCCAAAGTTTCTGTCCAACTCATCGATAAATTTCCATCCTCGTAATGAATGCACAATTTTCATTTAATTGAAGCTCCCGAGAGAGGTATCATGTTAAGGGATATTAAAAAAAAGGAAGAAGAACAAAAAAATGGTTCGCGTTATTATCCCGCGGTGTTGTGGGCTGGCTGTGCTTACAGTGGTGTCCATCGTAGCGCTATGGGATTCTTACCTCACGGGGAGTCGAACCGATTAAATCGCTTGTCGGGCCCCTCCTTCTCATTCGTTCCGGAGGGGAGCGAGAAAGAGAATCTCAGATTCTAGTTGGGTCCGAACTGGGAACGGGTATATGATAATTTAGTGGGTATCCAGAGGTAGGCTCCGAGAAGCCCGCTGAAAAAGATGGAGAGAGACTCGGAATGAGAGGGAGAGAGAGAGAGAGAGAGAGAGGCAGATAGAAAGGCCGGTCAATGGTCGCGCACCTGTTACTCTAAACCACGTTCTCGGGTCAAGGCACGTCTAGGCTGTTCGGAGGCCGTTACTCCGATATTCTCCCTTATCCCCAACTTTTCTTCATTTCTCTCCCTCTCTCTTTTTACTTTTATTTTTTTTTTTTTTTATTCATTTTTCTTTTTTTTTCCCCCAATAATATGATCGGAAACTCAATAAACAAATTATTTTTCATAATTTCTTGATCAATTTTGAATAATCAAATAATTAAAAATAATAAAATAATTTTAAATGACTGAATCAATTAAAATGAGAGAATAATTCTAAATAATTAATTATTCAAAAATAATTAAAATATTTTGAACGATTCAATCATTTTAAATAATTAAATAATTTTTATTAGTTGAATCATTTTTATTAATTGAATAATTTTTAAGAATTTAAATTTTTTATAATTTTCTTAATTAACGATTCCAGTTGAACCTGCAACTTTCAATTAGATCTTAGGAATAAAAAAATGCTGTCCAATTATTTTATCACAATTTTCAGAATTAAAAAGACGAAAAAAAAGTAATAAATTAAAAAAAAAAAGAAACCGATGCCACGAATGAAAAAGTTGGCGAAGAGATAGAGAAGTTGGGGTGAAAAAAGGAAGATCGATGCGACAGGCATCAAAGCAATTTGGCATTCCTGAGACGACGTTGCATCGGAGTCTGCGGTCCAATCGAAAAGATCAAATTTCCGGAGGATCAATGGAAACATAGCTCGAATCAGAGTGTAAGCTAAGCCAATAAGTATCATGTCTGCGAAGACATCAAAGTGTTAGACAAACTTTTCTCTTCTGTGGCAATGTGTAGCAGCATCTTTCGAGCATCTTTCCCGATACACCATTGAAATCTCTCCAACAGTTTTAATAAAGATAAGGAGTTGGCTGGACTCCATCGAGCAGAATCCTCCAGTATTTTCAAACTTTGACCAATCATTATCAATCTGATATCGAACTCTTCCATCAACGTACAAAAACAACAGCCACAAACTATTACTTTTCCCTCAGAGTCCCTCCAAATTAACCTGAAGTAGGGAAATATTTTAAAAAAACCAAATAAAACGAAATAAAATTAATTAAAGCTCATCAAATTTTTAACGACACAATATTTCGCCAGTATTTATTGAAAAACGATACTTTGAGGTTACGATTCAAAGAGAAAACGTCGTCTCAACCCTTCGAGTACATACTGGGTCATTTTGACCCCGAAAATTGAAAAATAAATTTGGAGCCATAAAATATAGTATAAAATATGAATATAAAATATAAAATATTAAAAAAAAAAAATGGATTACGAAAAAAAAAAAAAAAATCGGTATTCATCGGAATACGGTGATTCAAAGAACACCTTGGGTCCGATTGACCCAATATGCACTTTTAGGACGTGTGCACTCGAAGGATTAAAAAAAACTGTCACCCATTGTGTGGCATTCAATTTCAACGAATATTTTTTCACCTAAATTTCTTTATCGTAAAAAAAATTTACTTCAAAAAAAAGAAATATGCATATTTACCGAAACAGCACGATTTGAAAAACGCCTCGGGTCAGATTGACCCAATATGCATTCTAAGGGTCAAATAAATTGATTATTTTTGTTGGATAATTGGTAAAAATTGGAGAAAGTTGAGTCATGCTTGAGAACTATTCACAAAAACAAAGTTAATGTCAGTGGCAAGATATTTATATAATATAGAGAGATATATTCAGCATACATTATATTACAAGGTGGTACAGACATGTGCTCGTGTACGTGGAGAGAAGAGCGAAGAGAGCAGAAGAGAGCGGTTTACTGAGGAAGGTTGAGAGGTAGAATAAGAAACGGGCCTTCTTGTTGTACTCGAGGGGGCTACGGAAACACGCGTGCGTTATAATCTCGATATCCCATATATCCATGTACAAGACATGCCTCTCGTCTTCCCCTCCATTTTAAATATAGCATCGTGTAATTCATAATAAATGACTTATAAATGCAGCGTATTTTTTTTTTTCCATTTTTTTTTTTTTTTTCTTTCACGAAAGAACCTTCTCTGGTGCTTTGGCTGCGTGTGTGCGGCTTCATTGTGGTGTGCGTTGAAGTGTGAGCCTTAAGGATACATACAGCACGAAGGCCTTTGTTATTATTTCGGCGATGCGTGCCATTTTTTGAAAATTTACTCGTCGTCGAATTATGGAAATATTTAACAAACTCAAATTCATGGCGTCAACATGCAACCGCGTTTCTAAATATCTCTCTAAATAATTAAGGACGTTGTGTGCGTTAAGAGAATAGTGATGTCCAATTGCTCGAGCAATTTAAAAAGCTTTCACCTTGTAGGAGTCGAGATATTTATTTACAAAAATCACCATTTTTCGAAATTTCTCATAAGAGTGAGTGTTAAAAATTGCAATTTTCAACATTTAATATTTCTATTTCTAGCCGGTAAAGTTTCTTAAAACTCTGCATACGCTTTTGCGGAACATCGGAGAGGCTTTATTCAGTTTTTCAAAAAAATCGGTCATCAAATTTTTTCCAAATCTTAATTCATAAAAATCACAATTTCCACTAGTTTATCATTAAATATTTCGATTTATAAATCTTGGATCACCTCAAAGCTTTGCATGTCCTTTTATGAAAAATCGAAGAAGCTTTTATTCAATTTTTCAAAAAAATCGCTCGTCAAATTTTTTCCAAATTTTGCATCTTATAAAAAAAATACAAATTAGCTCGGACGATCTTGAATTTAGAGTACGTTGTTCCTCAGTCAATTTGTAACAACTTTTTTCATAAACTTAGGCTCGCAAACCATTTTGTAAATAAGAAAAAAATGGAAAGAAAAATTGGGAATTGACGGTCGTCATAGAACACGTGCTTAACGTTGCACTTCGCTGGGCGGTCGAGGAGTCAAGTCTGCGCGCTGGATTCGTAAGCGAAAGAGTTGGTCGCGGAAAAGCGAAAGCCCTGGGCATATAATTATACATAAAGTATCATTAAGTTGCCATAATTCTTGTGTTATTGCATTATTTAGCGAGGAACCCCGCTGGCAAAGATGTGGAATCTCTTTTCGAAGTATAATGCGCTGTGCGGGTATGATGAGCGCGCACGACCGTGCGTATTGCGCTGGCGTGCAAGCCAGCAAGCTTGTATCATTCTAAAGTTAAAACATATAACTCCTTCGGTAAGCAACCCTCTTTACATTATCATATATACACACACACGCGCACACACACACACACACACACACATATATATATATATATAAAGTATGCCTCTAGTATTCATATACATTTATATATAATATGTACACGAGATGCGTACACTATTCAGTCATTCGTTCCCCTATCTTCCTCATTCTCGTAAATAACGTCCACTGAGGTTAACCCTTGCCCCAACTAAATTAGTGACCAGCGAATAACTTCTATTTACCTTTAATCATCCCATTAAGAACTTCATTCATTCACCTTTTACCATTTCCAAGGGAACAAACCAAATCTCGATCATTTAAAAAAATGTTATTCACAATTTTATTGTCTTTCGAATTATTAACGTTGTGAGAGAGGGATGAGGGCAAAGATTCTCCAATTTTATACTCGTTCCATATTTCATTTAATGAATTAATTATTATTTTCATTTTGTTTCTTATTATTTTATTTTATTATTAATTTTGTATTATTTTATTTAAGGGCGTTGTATGGTGACGGTGTTATAAATTATAAATTATGTAATTAATTATTAATTATATAAATTATGAATTAAACAAATTTTCTTTTCACTTTTTCTCGCATTCATAATGGTTCGCGAGCCCAAGTCCATTGAAAAATGTTGTTACATATTGACCAACGAACAACGTACTCTGAATCCAAGATCGTCCGAGCTAAAATGTATTTTTTATGTAATAAACAAAATTTTGAAAAAATGTTACGACCGATTTTTCTGAATAAATAAATAAAGCTTCTTCGATGTGACGTAAAAGTGTATGCAAGGTTTCAAGAAGCTTTACCTTTAAGAAATCGGAATATTAAATGTTGAAAATCGCAACTTTTAACACGTGCTCTTATGAAAAACTCCTGAAAATGGTGATTTTTATAAATAAATATTTCTACATGGGAAAACCCCTGAAAATTGCACGAGCCATCAAATCTTACTATTCTCTCAATGTCGCGAAAATTTAAAGAAATTCTATCGATGCATAATTTTGCATAAAAATTGGAGCAAAATCGTATTGGGATCTTGGATGCTGCGAGGCAGAGATTTTCATAATAAGAGAACGAAGAATAGCGAGGATAAGCGAGTCGTGAATTTTAATATCTTTTTCGCGGCTGCCCTCAAACAACGCAATTTCATATTTTGCAGTGTCTTTCGCGAATGCACGCAACCTTCACGATACGAGGGTGAAAAAAAGTGAGTGCGTGTCTGGCAACAATTTGAGGGACAACAAAAATGCAGAAACCGCTTGAAACTTGTTCCTTTTTGCCATTTCGACCCTTTAATGTATCCGAGCAACGAGTATGGCTTGTGAAAATTAGTGACTTCTCATTATACAAACAAAAGTTTATTCCAATGACACGAAATTCAATCGCAATAAATAATCTTTCACGAATCTTTTAATTTTCTTTTTTTTATTCCATCTTTTTATCCTCCGGTGCTCGAGATTCATTATAATGATCACGCACCGAGTCCATTTGCAGACTAAAATAAAATTCGCTTTTTTAATTATCGAGAGACGCGCTATCGAGGCCGAAAATAATTACGAAAAATTAAAGGAATCCTCGAAATTTACATGCGATTGTAACTCACACGCCAAGTTCATCAGCTTCGCGCTCGCTGAGTTAACGAGATACAAGGATCTTGGTGAGAAATCATCGATCAAACTTACAGGGGAAATAAAATTTTCTTGAAAAAACGTTTACATTTTCTTAAAAATGGTAAACTGAATATTTTTCGTCATTTTGGTAGTGAATTTGGTTTGTAACGGAACTTACGATCGGAGTGGAAAAAATTTGCCTTCCACAGACATTTTCTAGAATATGTCTCGCTGCAATGACAAATTTTTGGGATTATTCAAACAAACAAAAACCAATATTTACTTGAACCTTTTCAACAAAATATAAATTTTCATATTTAATTTATATTTTTAAACATCGACATTTAAATCATTATATTTATTAAATTGTTTGCGATTTTTTTGAAAATCGCGATAGTTCATGTGATCAGTAATCCCCGGACATTTCGATTACGTATAATCCTCGAGAGTCATCAGAATGAAGGGTGTTGGGAAGAGATAGCGAGAGAGAGAGAGAGAGAGAGATTCGACTGGCGGTGGATCAGCAGGTTAACATTGATGCACTTGAAGGAGCCACCGCACCGCGGATTTGATGCTGGATGTTGGTGGTTGCGTGTCGAGTCTTAATGAATGCAAGCCACGATCGGTGAAGCGAGAGAGCCCACCGCCGGGTCTACCTGTTGTTTTCCACTCGAGATAGGCTGTAATTTTTATTGTCACGGGAGAATTATCGGAGCGCGTTGGAGCTCCGCGTGATGGAGGCTGGAAGGCTTATCGCGACGACTCCTTACTCGATATTTTCTATGTCGGTGGATATCTCCGGTCCACGGCTATGGAAATGAGTGCAAAAATGTAGGAGATAAATAAAAAAAAAGCGAGAAAAATATGATCGAGTCGGAAATGAGGCGTAAAAAAATTGCAGATCGTCTTGTTTGCTGAAAACCTGTCGGGATAATAAAAAAAAAAACAAAAATCTTATCGGAACTTTGAATCGGCTGAATTTTCTCCCATTTCCGGTCCAATAGTTTTCAGCAAAGATACTAAATAGCAAACAGAATAAAATGACCAAAGACTTAAAGATTCTTCTTCGATCTCTCGTTCCGTTAAGTTTTTCTCGTAATTATTCTTATCTTTGGAGCGCGGTGATTTCTTCGGCGTCATTAATCGAGGATTCTCGTCCGGATCGCATACAGGATTGGTTCTAATCTCTTCAGCTCGTCCGTTTGGAGCTTGTCCGATCAAATAACGCTCAAAGTACAATCTGCGGGGGAAAAGACGGTTTTATCCTGTTCCTCTCTGACGGAGGCTCCGGCTCATGGTTCGCGAGGCGCGGGGGATTGATCCTCAGTTTTTTTCCGATTTGTGGGCATCACGCGCTAATGTCATTCGGTTTTTATGCTTCAAGTTTGTTAAGACGAGTCTCTGTACGAGAATCGCGAAGAGGCTACGCCGAGTTGTCTTATTCGCTCTAATCTCCGCAAGGCGCAATTTCATTTTTCTCCGTGCCCCAGCCACTCGCTCTGCCCAGCGGGGATCCTACATGTCCAATGTGGATTGGGTACGCGCGGGAAAGTTAACTATCTTACGATATCCGACACTCCTCGACGCCGCTGCTACAAGCGTATAACCAGCTTTACACTCGACAACACAAAACCAACGAGTCTCTCTCTCTCTCTCTCTCTCTCTCTCTCTCTCTCTCTCTTTCTTGGGCTGTTTTATTCGCAGGCATGAAGGCTACCGTGTACAAAGACGCCAGCAACTTTTCTCTATCATCTCCTCGGACGGATTCTCCTATCTCCCGACACACGCGCATTCCCCAACAGTTTTAATATGTATTTATGTCCGTGAGAATGTGTCGGTGTATGCAAACACGTTGAGAAATGAAATGTGGCGAAGGAAAAATAAGAGAGACTCGGTGCGCGTTAACGTGTGCCACGAACACAGACGAGAAGCTTTACACACAGAATCCGAACGGTAAATGCTGCTTTCTCGCTGCCAGCCAAAAGCCTCCGGCCCAATCACCACACATTTAACAATGTTTTATTGTTCCGTCAGCATTTTATTCCACAAGTTTTTTATCCCACCCCATCCAATGCCACAAACCACTCGGCCACTCGCATTATTCCCCATAGAAATATGCCACGAACAACGTACACGTTCGTTGCTCTGCTCTTTCCTATGTCTGCGTGCATTTAGCTTGGCCTAACGGTATTTATGTCAAGAATTAGATTTCACGCTGTTGCGTTTTGTCTCACAGTCGATCAAACCAGAGATCAGCGACTTACTCATCACGGGGAGTTTGGAATTGGTCATATGGAATGATGATTGTGTGGGAAATTGGTGCGGTACGAAGTTTTGGCTGATCCCATGTCACCGTCTCAAACATTTCAACAAAGAGGCCGGGCCTCTTTCATATTTTATTGAAAATAATTCAAGATTTTCATTTTTCGTCCAATTTTTATATTTTTTGCCAAACTTTCACATTTTTTCACGCATTTTTATACTTTTTGCCAAATTTTTACATTTTTCGGCCAAATTATTCCTTTTTTTGTACACTCACTCAATGTTCCTCAAAATTTATACTTTTTAGTGAATTTTTCGATTTTTTTACGAATTTCCACATTTTTCGCCAGATTTTTATATTTTTTTTCAATTTTCTACATTTCTCGTCAAGTTTTTACATTGTTTATCCAAACTTCAGATTTTTCGTCAAATTTTCACATTTTTCGTCCAATCTTCCCATTTTCCATCAAATTTTCGTATTTTTTATTAAATTTGTACATTTTTGCCACTCAATTAGACAGGGAAAATTGTCATGGTGTTGTTAAAATCTCTCAGAGGGACCAGATGGTACCAGGGAACTACGTTTTTCATGAGGATTGAGCAAATCCTCCGAGCCAGAGAAGAGATTGCCGTTGATTTATTATTCATTGCTGAATGAAACTTACTCGATAGACGCAGGGATCGTTTAAACAAAAACAATGAGTTGCGAACTTCGTAGATGATTTTCTGCCGAGTTCGATGAGACCCGTGTGCAGAAAGAGGCACTTGGTCCTGGTCGAGCAGCTTTTCTTCCTCTTTTTGCTTCTCCTCTCCCCCCCCCCCCCCCCCCCCCCCCCCCCCCCCCCCCTCCCCCCCCCCCTCCTTTTTCCCTTTTGTAGTTGGGTGAGAGAGCGAGGGAGAGAGAGAGAGAGAGAGAGAGAGAGAGAGAGAGAGAGAGAGACGTAACGGGATCCCCGCTGATCTACGCATTCATCACAGACGACCTTAAACGATATGCATGAGCACATATATAATAATCCGTATATTTACGTCCTCGTGTAATAAATACGAGTAACAAAAAAGAATGAACGGAATGAAGAAAAAAAAAAAACAAAAAATTGAGGGAAAAAAAAGCAGCAGAAAAAAAGTTGTAGGCCAAGCTCCGGGACAGAGAAAAGAAAAACGTGAGGACCAATTTATAACCAGGATAATTACAATATCAAGCAGTGGGGCGGTATTTAATATTTATACGCTCGATAACGATAAAGTGAGCCCCAAGAACGAGGAAAGAGCCAAGAGACCACCGCCTCCTCATACTCCCTGTAATAATTGCAATAATAATCATCCACACGAGATAATTGTTCCCCAACCCTTTTTCCTTTATTTTAATATATATATATTTTTTTCATTTATTTATTATTTATTTATTGTTTCTCAAACGCATTTGCTGTGCGTGCATGCTGTACATTATCATGCCTTCCCGCTCAACACTTGTTCTTTATTATCCCGAGCATCCTTGTTTCCATCGCTACCTTCCGTATCTACCTTAATTATACACGTGTTATATACAATGCAATTTACCACGCGTCATTCAACATCACGCTCCAATCTTCAATGGGCTGCGCTCCAACGAAAAAAAAAAAAAAAAAAACACCTTAAAAATTGCTCACGTTCGAGCCAGAGCCTTCTGCTCTTTACTATAAATTTTGTTCATTCAAAATATAAATTTCTTCTTTTTTTCGTTTCTTAACAATCCCAAAAATTTTGTCATTGCAGCAAAAAATATTCTAGAAAGTCTCTTCGGAAGGGAAATTTTCGTCATTCTAATCGTAGATTTTGCTAAAAGTTCCGTTGGGAACTTAATCCATTGCCAAAATGATTAAAATTTTGGAATTATCCAAAAAAAATTTGAGGAACAATGGAATTTTTTTTTCAATAACTCCAAAATTTCCGTTTCCAAATTAAGTTTTTATTTTTATTTTTTTTTTCATTTGATCCATTTTTAATATATAATAAATAAAGAAAATAAAATGAATGAATGAATAAAATAAAATAAATTCAAAAATAATAATAAATTTAAAAAAAAATTCTAATCAAATGGAATATTTTTAAACGTCTAAGAATTGAAAAAAATTTTTTTTTGGAACATCACTCCCCTTGACGACTAATATGCACCCGGAGTGCGCTGCCCAGGAACTCCAGGACGCCAGGGAGCCAGTGAAAGAGACAAGGAGAGCGAGAGAGAACTAATCGACCAATATTGACAGGACACACGTCGTAAGCACCTCACACAAAGGTTAAGTGCCAAGCGAAATGAGCTTTGTTTGCTTTGCTGACCTTGTCCAGGCCTCGACAAAACGATTAGGGTTTCTCTCGCGAGACCCCATCGGAACTACCTTCCGGTCAATTTCTCCATTCCCACTGCAGCCCCGGCACCTGGAAAAAAAGCAGCTCCGAGATAAAAAATAAAAATATATAAAAAACTATAAAGAAACTTGGAGAAAATATAAAATGATTCAAATTTGATCGAAAAATTAGATTTCGGTTTGCCGACCAATGCAGAAGGCAATGCTGGAGAGTTCTGGCCTCTAGAGCGTTTTAATTTTTTTAATTAAATTAAATTATTAAATTGAATTATTATTTATTATTATTAACTAATTTAATTAATTTATTATTATTATTATATATTATTATTATTACATATATTATTATATAATTAGTAATGAATTAATTAATTTATTGAATCAAAATAATTAAATTAATTAAAAAAAAATGAAAATAAATGTGAAAAGCTCGGATGATCTTAAATTTAAAGTATGTTGTTCTTTAGTCAATTCGTAACAACATTTTTGAATGAACTTGGGCTCGCAAATTTTGTACATATGAAAGAAAAATTGAAAAGAAAAGTATAGAATTGATCGTCGCCATACGACGTCCTTAAATTTGAAAAATAGAGATAAATTATTTTCGTATGGAAGAAATTGGCGGAGTCGGAAGGTTGGTCGCTCGATGTCGCGTCGATCGCATGGAGTGGTAAAAAAAATTGTGATCCTCGAGGACGTGCCGAAGGTTGTGGAAAAGTATTTATTCGCATCGTGTCAAAGAAGCGCGGCCTCTTCTCTCGTTTCTCTGGCGACGCATGTTTCTCCTTCGGCAAAAGGATTCCCCGGGTAATCTCATGCAAATTGTTAAAGTTCTTCAACAGCCGGAGCGGAGGACGTAGAGAAACTAATGTGATTTGTTTTCGGCGCGTTCGACGACGGGCAAATATAATATTGATGGGTTTGACGTTAACTTACACGCACATATACATATATATATATACATGTAAACACACATTTTGAATACACAAATCCCTCCGGCGTTCGTATTAGCTGCGAGGGGTGCGGTGGACCGAATCGCACCCTAAAACCTCCTGCTCGTCATTTATCAGTTCGTCTTACAAAAACGACAAAATGTTGAAACCAATTTTTTCCCATGCCTTCGTCTCCTCACCTGCCCAGTTGCCAGCAAAATGTTGAGCAATCCAAAAAATATCCCGAAGCTAGTTCAAAGGTTTAATTAACATTATAAATTATAGATTGAAGGTTAATTAATCCTTCGAGTGCGAACTGGGTCGTTTTCAATAATAAAAAATAAAATAAAAAATAAATAATAAAAATGATAAAAAATAAGATTTGAGTAACGAAGTTAAAAATAATAAGATTTGAAAATAATAAAAATCATAAAAATTATAAATATTAGGAATTGAATATTTAAATTGAATGTAATGAAAAATTAATCAAAACGTAATTATAAATTACGCTCTCGCGGGAGAATAATTGAAAAAATAGATCGATGGAGGGTGCGAATAAGAAGAACTCTGAACGAGATATAATTTTAGTCGGCAATTAAATTTCACTTTTGATGACCCAATTATCTATTTTAGTAGCCAAACGTTTGGGTGCACTTCTGTAAATTCTTGGGTGATAAATGGTTTGCGTGTTCAAAATAGCCACGCCTCTAGCATGTGATTAATCATTCGGTATAATTGTTGGACAAATGGAGGCATTAAAGTCGTTTTTGAAATCTTCAAGCTAACCAGATTATAGAGAAATAAAGACTATTGGTTTAATTTCGTTTTCTCAAGACGTGCACGTTGAAAAAACAATTAAACACTTTCATGAATTTTTTTTTTCGCCAAAAAATTGCGTCTATAAAAAAGAATTTAATTTATCGCTCATTAACAAAAGCGGGGAATAACCTTTGTCATAATTCAAACACGCACTCATAGCTTTTTCGCTTGGAAACGTCGCCTAATTCGTTGTCGTAACATTTTTTATACGCCCTTCCTATCTCGAGACTCTTTTAATGACGCACCTGCTGGAAACTCGGGATCATCTTCTTAAGGATTGCGTCACAGCACCGTTGTATTCGTTGTAAAGCCCATCAACAGAAACTGATCAAAAATTCCTTATACCAGCTCGAAAAAGGAGTATTAAAAAACAAAATACCAAGTTTCGAATATCGTGCGAGATGTGCCGATGATTTAATACTTTATTTACATTTTTTCCTTTTATCTTGTGTCGCATATTTGAGGAGAAATCAACCACGTCACTCTCTTTTGATTTAACACGTAGAAAGAAAATTGTTTCTGCATGAATTAATTTTTTTTTTCACTTTCTTTGTTCATTTTTTCCAATTTTTTAAAAATTGAATCCCAAGAAAGTTGGTGTATGTTGGGAAAAAAAAAATTTCAAGCTCCATTTCGGTTTTTTTTCGACGAGAGCTCCTGCTGATTATTGTCCTTGCTGACGAAAATTAGATTGAATGAGATAAATGCAGATCTGAGAATTTTGAGCGGCGGAAAATCGAATTTAAATGAAAAAAAAACGCCGGAGAGATTTGGCGAAATTTGAGGTTAATTTGGAATTTTTTTTTCGATTTTTGGCTTTTGGTTTTGGAAAAATAGAAAATTTATTTATTTTTGTTGTTCGAGAGCGAAATATCTTGGTCGATATGTGCGGGCGAGGTTGTCGTCGCGTTGGCATCATTTGGATAACAATCGGCGGCAAAAAAAAGAGCTTTACGCGGACAAAAGGTATTAGCTTTGTCGCGTTGGCTAGATGCTCGGCCCGTGGCGGAAAAAGAGGGAGTAAATAAGTGTGAAGAAGAGAGCAGAACACGGGAGTTTTTGTCGCCCCATTGTGTCAGCGAGCACTGCCTTTTCTTCTATTGTGAGCATTCATCAGCGTATTCATTCATTCAATTCAGCTTTATTGTCTCTCTCCTGGCTAGTCTCTCCGGGCTGAGGTCGCTTCTTCGCTCTGCTATGAGTACTTTTTCTCTTTACTCTTCTCTCGCGCTCTCCCTTCTCTCATTTGATGCTGTTGGTTGCTCTTGCAATGGCTGACTGATGAGTTACAGAATTATGGGTCGAGTACACGGTGTCCAAAAAGTTGAGTTATCGATGGAGTTGATTCGTTGGTCAGAGCATTGAGAGTGTGAAATTCTGAAAAGAAAAGTCGCGAGCAACATTTTCTTCCGATGCGCCGTTCGGAAGTTATTGCCGAATGAGTGGCGCGCCAATCAGGAGTGGGGGAGCGCGCCGCTCCCACTCCTCATTGGCTGTATCCTCAGATACTGAATATCTCCCGAACGTTGCCTCCTAGAGAAAAATTCTTGAGGACTTTTCTCTTCAGAATTGTACAACCTGATTAATAGTGGAGGTTTCATGCCCATTTTGAGCTCAGCATGCGCAGCACTTTGTGGACATCCTTTATATGCGCATACAGTACCGTATAATACCTATATATCACGTCTTCCATTTTTATGCCGCAGAACATAGCTCTCTCACCCGGCGCTCGGGCGCGTTATATTCCGCATTAGTAGCGCCCCATAAATAAATATATGCGCGAGTATACATTTTTTGACTCTATCGTTGACCATAAATTCCACATTCTCTTCTTTTTTTCTCGATCTCCTTCACTCCTCTGCTACTTGCCGCCTTTTCTCTTTCCGTCTTTCGCGCCAATATATAACACGACAGGTCCTCGCAACATTACTAGAGACACACTTGTTCCTTCTCTATCCCCTCGTAATATTACCGTCGACACACCGCCGCCGAGTTTAAGAATTTATATGTACCCTAAAGTGTATATATATATATATATAGCTGCCTTTTTTTTATGGCTTTCGACGAATTTTAACGTCGAATCTTCGACACACTAGTTTCTCAGGCTGACGCTCGTAGGCATCACCAGTTATTCAAATGTAATTATGAGCTGTCGGTTCGAGTCTGAATTTACTCGAATACTCAACATTCTGCTCTACAATATACACATGTCTCTGTGTGCGTGTGTAAATCGTTTTAACGAATGCTAATCCAACAACAAACCACGTACAATAAATTCTCCAAAAAGATCACTCCGACCAACAATATACATGTATTATTTCCCAGACCTAGCATTTCGACAATTACTCTTTCAAATTTATTCTCATTAATATTCTTGCAATAATAATTCATTATTGTAACGATCGGTAACTTAATTCTCAAGGTCTCGTACTGTGGAGATCTCATTAGAGATTGAATTAAATACGATTCTTACGGAATAAATTGATTGAATAATTAAGCATCTCAGATGATTGTTTATTTGTCTACGATATATTTTTAATGAGGAATTTTTCAAAGGACAAGATTTTGCGTCTTGCGATAATAAAGAAGAGACTTGTGGAGGAAAATTTATGAAATCGTGCTAAACGATCGTTTGTCGATCTTTTGTCGAACATCTTAACGACTATTGATCAATTGCCGATTCTGGTGGTCTGCATTCGTTCGCTTGTAGGACATTATTTGGGACGCCATGTCCAAGATCCTTCGTGCAGGTTCTTCCTCCGTCTCTTTCGGTCCCTATCTCAGTCTGATTTCGAAATGTCGATAACGATTTTTTACTATACCGGTCTGTTCAGAAGCTCTGAGATGGAAGAGAATTTTCGCATTTTTGAGCAACTTCTAGCCGATCATCAAGCTACCAGCATAGTTATAAATCTGGAGTTATCGATATCACTTCTTCTCGCATATCCCGATTTTATAACGGTAATGACGCCCCATCCTCTCACGATCAGGTGCCACTTATTATACTTTCTTTTCATTTTATTTCACTCGACACGATTCTCCACTGATATCACTAATAAACAGGATAGACATGTGTGTAGGCGATCCCACATAGGACCCCCTTCACAAATGTCACTGTAGCGAATTAGACTCGTCCCTCTAAGCCGGTTTCCTCTTTACTTTATTCCAATCATTATTCAGAGTGTGATAAACACCTCTTTTTATGCAGCTTGCATCTCATTCCCCTTACCTTCAGGAGCATTAAACTTCGATATGCCTACAATTCTGATGCTGCTCAGACAAAAAAGCGGATATTCCGCTAGACGTACTTGTTTTTATAATCTATTCCACATTTTTCCCGGATCAATAATAAACTAATGGAGAAATCTCATCATGTAAAGTGAAGGGCTGAATAAATTGTCATTTATTTTTATTTATTTGCGTTGGTGTTGGATCAATTAAGTGGACAAGAAATTGACACAGTCTAGGTGGAATAGGTAGGGGAACTGTTCAAGTATCTGAGAGGGTTGCCAATTTTTTTGTAGGTTGTTTGAACCTATGGAAACATAAAATCACCTGTCATATATTGTTCATTGAAAATTAACAACAATTAAAATTTCATAAGTCAATTTTCTTGAGTTATCTTTTTTCTTATGCTATTTATAAAAAAAAGAGTCCTTTAAAAGTTGAGCCCTATGATGTCCTCTTCCTGATAAGTCCTATGCAAAAATGACCTATTACCGATAATTAAGGAGTTATGTCCAGGTAAAGAAAAAAAAAAATTCTCATTTCGCTTTCTACTGTCGGGATCACCCATTGAGATATACATTTTGGCTTTTTATTTGCTCTCCTGGCGTCACGAGCATTTTCTGCCTTGTTGCTTCGACGAGGAGAAAAAAGAAGAGAAACTCTGGCCTGTTGTCGTGAAGGTAACTGCATTCGTTGATTCAATATTGTTTATTTAACAGAATATCCTGCTGCTCCTAGCTTATACAATCAAGCATCGTTACTCCAATGTTTCGCTGCTGCTCCCTTTTCTCTGCATTGGCTTTTCGCCGGGCTGTCTTCAATTCTCGCACGTAGAAGCGTTATGCCAGGGTTATGGATGTAATTGTATTTTCATCCTCGGCAACTCGCGCCGTCTCTGTCTTTTTATTCTCGGCGGAAGTGGATTTGCGCGGGAAAACAACCCTCCCTTACCGCTAGTACACTGTTAACCTTGATTCAACTTAGCCTAGGATTGTAGGCTCGCAAAAAAGGGAGGAGAAAGGGAGAGGGAGGAAAATACTCGGAGAAATTTTTTTCTCAGTGTTGAGGAAAATTGCATCAACGGAGTTCCTTAAAATGCAGTTTGTGGTCGATCAGGGATGAGACAATCTCCACCAAGGGACATCATCAATTTTTCGGCAACTTTTGGAACGATCAGTAAATAGTTGCTCGATGGTCTTTGTCCCTCCAACCAACAATTATCAACTCTCACCCTCCCCTCTTTTCTATGTGAATTGCTCGTGTGTACTACGATCTTGGGGAACAGGCAACACACCAGTAGCTCTCGCAATCCGATATTCCACTATAGTTCGAAATAACAATAGCTCTGCGGCGTTACAGCTTCTCCAGCAAGTCTTTGTTCACCCACTGAACAATGCTTGAAGGGTATACGTTTCTACATATGACTAAATAAATTACATTCGCATGCAGATGTCTCAGGAATTGCAATCAATTTCTGTCAATCCTGCAGGAGCCGATACGATTAATGGCAAATCTTGAAAACAATAAATTCTTCAACAAATAATCTTTTTCTTTATCGATCGCTAAATAAACTGTCATTTTCTTCGACTTTTTTGCTTCCCCATAGAGGAAGCTATGTGGAGGTGAAATTTTTGTTTTCCAGATCTCAATGTCAATGTGCTTAAAATGTCCCGAAACGTCGGAAAATCATATCTAGACCAAATGTTCGGATGTAGGGTGGGTTATGGCGCTGTAAAATTCAAACGGTCATAACTGGAGAACGGTTTGAGCTACAGGACTCCCGTTTTGCACAGATGTTAATCCATACGAGCTTACCATGCTCTGAGAATTTTATTGTAACTGCTAGAAAAATACGAATTGTACAGCATTTTGAAATTTCCAAAAAAATATTGTTGACGCTCTAATTTTCGCAAATTTTCAGATTTTTAAATTTATTTATTGAATCTTCTTTTTTATTATATTCATAATATAAATTATGAATATAAATATAGTTATAATATAAATTATAAATATAGTTATTACAATAATTGTAATCATTATAATAATTGTTATAAAAAAAATAAAAATAATGTATATATTTCCAGGATTCTCTTGTTGAAAATTGAGTTCTTTTTGTGGGAATACTGAGCCCCAAAGAACCGAGGAATTTTATTGTTAAGCTTGAACATCTGGGAAGGACTCAATGGTCCAAATTTCCACCAGTGGGTTTATATAGACTCCGCAGATATGTATGCCATGCGACAAGAACTACACAGAAGTTTAGGGTGACTTTATCACCCCAACCGGAACTCGATGTTTCGCAAAACAATATCCGTACCGATATTGCATGGGTCGTCAGTAGTAATTCCTTCGGAAATACGATTGTTTCTCGCACCCTGACAAATGCGCCCTCTCGTACATAGTAAACCACCGTTACCGTTGCTGGAAGCCTCTCGCCTCCGTTTATAGAATTGGGAATTGGTGGAACTCACTTCTTCCTCTTGTCAAGGAAGTCGAGGAAATCTTTGCTCCACTCCATGTCTCTTTATCGTCCTACTACAAGGCTATGTGTCTCTTTTCTCTCACATGGCGAAGGGTCTTAGCTGTTGTAGAGGTTTATTCAAAATTTGCTGTCCTTTTCGTCCTGCCACTTATATCTCACGTATTCGGAGAGAAAAAAATTTGTAAAAAATTTGGAATACTCTCCATTGATTGTACTTGGAGGTTTCTTAGTTTTTGTAGTCGTTGCATTTTTTATTTTCAAATGAAACGTTTCAAAAACCGAGATCTTCGAAAAAAACGTTGTCCCTTGGGTCATAAAGACCCACATGATCCGCGGAGGGTTGATCATTGAATTGGAAAAATATAAAAATTGGAAAATAAATTCGGCCTCGATTGCAACTCATATTTCACGTATTTGGAGAGAAAAAAATGTGAAAAAATTCTAAAATACTTTCCATTGGCTCCACTCGAAGGTTTCGTAGTTTTTATTCTCGTTAATTTTTTTACTTCCAAATAAAATCTTTCAAAACCCAAAATTTTCGAATAAAATTTGTCCCTCGGGTCAAAAAGACCCATATGATCGCTGAAAAGTCGTCAATCCTCAAAAAAACGTTGATCCATCCTTTTTATTTTCGCAGCCGTTAGTTTATCTCCACAGAGTTGATAAAATCATGAGCTCTTGGTGGTCCAATTTCCAGCAGGGCAACGTACTAATTACGCACTAATGATACAATCCTCCAATAAATTTCAAGCTCGAAACTCGATAGGAACGTAGGCAATGTCCACGGAGTTACAAATTTCTGCGTGCCTCGTACAACCGAGTTACGAGTCCGTGGTTAATCTTCGGGACTCGAGTACGTGGACGTGTGCACACGTGTCCACGACGACGCGGAGAAGGTTCATTTACCAGTTTGCAGGATTTAAAGGACGAAGCATTTGACGGTGATTGAGTTAGAAAAGGCGGCAAAGCGTTCGGCAGTTAAGATAAGATGTCCAATCCTCTAACGTTCCCCAGCGTTCCCCAGCAAAAAACATCCAACACACAAGCCAAATACATACACACATATACATATTCACAGAGACGCGAGAGGAAGAGTAAGAGAGTGCGAGAAGGAAACTTATTTACGTGTATCTGGTGGAAATCTCTAGAGAGTCTTACATGCCGACGCGAGAAACATTGAGAGAGAGAGAGAGAGAGAGAGAGAGAGAGAGAGAGAGAGAGAGACACCGGAATATGCGTAAATATTGGTAAAACAGAGGAGTTTGCGTGGTGAGGAGGAGAGTCAAGTATGTGAGTGGAGAGCAGTGCAAGACTCGGTGCGATGGACAGTTATTTATCGATAGGCTCGTTACTCTTGTCACGTCATTGAGTATCCCGCAGTGTGTTTTAGCGGTTGAGATTAAAAAAGGCGTAAGTGACATATAAGTTAACTTTTCCCCTGGGTCGTTAGGAAAATCGGGAGGCTCGAACTACAAAACACGAAGAATCGAGCAACGATTTTGTTTACGCTTGTAAAACCTGCTGCTACCTTTTCTCGCGCTGAGCCAAGAGGCCTCTGTGGAAATGAGACGATCCGCGAGTCGATGAAATTTGCGTAGGCCGCCTCATACGCCAGATTATTTCTTCCAAACGCTCGCACAGCAGCTTGCCAGCTTTTCCTCAACGCACAAACTCGTTAATTATATTTTACCATGAAATTCTCACGTGACACCAAGAAAACGCGTTTTATTTTTTTACCCCAGTTTGAAAGTCCAATAATCGGAATTTTTATGACTGCCATCGAGTTTTTTTCACTTTTTCGATACGAAACGCCGAAGAAAATGAGAAGCAGGGGGGGGGGGGATTTTTTTTTCTCATCAATTTCACGACGCGCTCCAACTCTTTCGAGGAAAATGACGCGTCTCTTCTTCCTCGTTTCCGGCCGGAGAAAAATCGAAAGCAATCTTAGTTTCCAAAGTAAAAATATTACCCCAATGCCCGACCTGTCGCCAATCGTCCACCCGCTCCAACATTCAATCCCACAACTCGATTTTACTTCGCAATCCCCCGCCCGCGCTTCTTTACTCATGTTAAATCTGACGTTCCGCGTCCAACTCGCTACCTTCCTCATGAATTTACCTTTTCTCCCATTCCCATGGAGTCCAAATATATACTTTATATATATATATATATATGTTTCGTTATACTCAACATGTCTCGTGTCACGACGAAAAAGTTGCCTCCCTTTTTTACTAGTTAGATTGGCATGTACGCCGCTAGAGAAAACTAATCACTGATCGTTCCGCATCGGGTTTCCATCTTATATCCGGAAACGTCACATACAGTATCACCGCGCCATTTATTCTCAGTACGGCTTTCGGAATCGCTAACCCTTTTTTTTTAAAACTCATTTAAACATTTTTTTAATATTCTTCATTTTATTTATTAAGGACATCGTATGCAACATTTCCTATCGATAGAATTCCTGAAAGTTTGCACCACATTGAGGGCGAATAGTGAGATCTAATAGCTCGTGCAATCTTAAGAGATTTTGCCATGAAGAAGTCGAAATATTTATTTATAAAAATCACAATTTTTAAAAGTTGCAATTTTCCACATTTAATATTTCGATTTATAAATGGTGGAGCTTCTCAAAACTTTGCATACGCTTTTGTGTAGCATCGCGGAAGCTTTATTTAATTTTTCAAAAAAAATGGGTAGTAAAATTTTTTTTCAAAATTTTGTTTATCAAATAAAAAATACATATTAGCTCGGGCGATTTTGAATTTCGAGTATGTCGTTCTTCAGTCAATTAGTAACAATTTTTTTTAATAAACTGAGGCTCGTGAACAATTTTGTATGTAAGAAAAAGTGAAAATTTTTTTTTTCGAAAAGACCGTCGCTATAGATCCTGTCAACGATTTCAAAAGAATGGTCGAAAATGTTTATCGTGAGCGAAATTCAATACCTTTTGACTCGTAAAATATGACGTTCGAAAAAATTCGGACATTTGTCAACCGCGCGCGGATAAAACTTGAGAGGACGAGGCGGTGAATTTATTTCCAAGAAGCTGATGGCAGCCCGAAGAGAATTTTCGTTGGACCTCGTTGCAGTCAGACAAGGGAGAAGTGGAAAAAAATGAAAAAGTAAAAAGTGCAACGTTGGGTACGAAAATTCGGGATGAAATTATGTTTTGCATGGGGAATGTTTCCCTCCGGCATTGGCTGCATGTTTGGGGTGCGCGGACAATGTGTGCGATGCTCCTGGTTGTTGAGATGCAATTGGCTCGGGCCCGATCAATCGGGCGCTCTTTCTTTTCGTTGCTTATAGCGCGAGTCTCATAATTCGCGGATGCCCACACGGAGTATATTATTTTCACGTGGACCCAGGCCGAGGAGCTTGTGATTACGGAACCATAAGAAAAACAGAGAAGCCAAAAAAACGAGTAAACGAAAAATTATAATAAAAAAAAAAACCAAAAAAAAGAGAAAAGCTCCGGGAGAATATAAACGCGCGAGCGAGGCAGCGAAAAGTGAGGAGACGCGCGCGCGGCGACGTGATTCAAAAGCGAAGACTCCTCGAGACGGGACAGCGAAGCGAAAGCCAACCAGATAACCCATCATTTACTCGTTCCATCCTCCAGCGTGGATACACACGACGGAGGATTTGGTAACGGCTCCTTTTGGCTGCTGTGCTGCATGACAATAAGACCGTAATAATTTTTTTCGATCATCATCGCGTCCCACATTGAATTTCGATCCGAAAGACCTGGCAATACGAGAATGGATTCAAACGAACACTCTGTGCAGTGTGACTCATTTCCACAGGACGCGTGAAGCAAAACATTACAGGGGCATAATGAGAAAAAAATTTCAGGGCAAAACAAAAAAAAAATATTTTTCAAAATCGGCAAAATTGACCTTTGGAGTGAATACTGGGTCAATCTGACCCGAGGAGTTTTACAAACCGCTGCATTCCAATAAATATGCCATTTTCTTTCTTTTTTTTTGACAAAAATCATTTTTTAGTAAATTATCCACATTTTCTGGCCTCCGATCAATTTTTCATCGAAAATGAAATGCCAAAACGTTCCCTGCCATTGAATTCCAACCAATCGTCAAAAAAAATAATCGTCTGGGTCAAATTGACCCAGTGTGTACTCAAAGTATAATTTACTACGATTTTCGGTCAAATGAATTTCTCTGCAAGACTTTTGGAATGCAGCAGCAATATTTCTAGTGTCATTAGTCAAGACACGTAAAGGGCAAAGAGAGAATACTAATAATAATTTCAATAATTAGTCCCAGTATGAATTCCTTCATTCCCCCCCCCCCACCCCTTACCCCCCTCCCCCTCCCCACTCCTCGCCCTTCCCACCCCTCCTGCTTTCTCCGGGAAGACTATATGATGGAAATGCTAATGAACATGTGGTTTGATTACTAACGGACTCGGAGGTTCTCCTTCGAAAACTCACACCATACACACACATACATTTTCCATCGTTCTCAACTATTTGCTGGGTCTAGGAAACTCAATGTGACAAAGTGTACGTATTATTATGTATAATGGTATGTGTAGCTTAGTGTACAGCTTCATCGTCTCTATGGAGCAAGTACGAAGGAACTGAATCTCCCCAAGAGGCTTCCCAGAGAGGTTGCCAACTGTGCGTCGAGCTCTTATACACCGAAGCTCTCGCATTATGTCTCCATCCGCCTTGTATCACCAGCTCTTGCTTCATGACGTGACGTGAGTGTTCCAGACAACCTAATTACATCACAATATAGCACGTCGACCTACCTACCCTTGTACCAAACCTTCCGCCCTTCTCCCTCGAGAGAGAGAGAGAGAGGGAGAGAAATCCTTCTGCTCCTTCGCTTCTCCTTGCTGCACACTCCCCCAGGCTGTCCTTTTGCTACACGGTCCTCGCAACTTCTACGTCTTCCCACAACCATTCCGCTTGGAATTTCACACGCCCTAGTATGTTTCTAAGACTCGGAGACTGCGATCTTTCGATGCAACGACCGAGACCACGAAAAAGTGCGGAAAATTCGATCGATATGTGGACCAAAATTCATCTCATTATTCGATCTTATTCGAACGAATTTTTCGATGGGAATTAAATAAATGGAGAATAATTGAAATATTTTTTTAAATCGATTGGAATTTTTTTTTTTTGTTTTTTTTTTTCATATTCTCGGGCTCCATGGGGCATCATTTTTATGGGAATCCATTAAAAATGGAATACTTGGCTGGTGCCAGTTCCTGGACCAAAATTTATTTCATTATTCGATCTCGTACGAGCGGCCCTTTCGATGGAAATAAAATAAATGGAGAATAATTGAAATATATTTTTAAATCGATTGAAAAATGGATGATAAATAATTTCGACATTTTTTTGAGTTTGACGAATTGTAAATAGAGTAGAGATTAAATCACTGAGAATCTGGAGCACAAATAGTATGAGAGCCCAAATCCTAAGCTGCGTGGCTTCCAGCTTGGGGATTCCCTGGACTTCAGCCGGACGATTGTACTTTGTCAAAGATTTATCCGTTTATCTCCCTTGATGGAGGGATCATTATACCGGAAAATTATAAAGGTTAACGATCGTGAGTAAGACACACCGCACGCGGGAGCACTGCACCTATCAATCACGGACTCAGCACGTGGTCAAGAATTTCTCTTCATAAAATATATGGCGAGCCACGCATCGATCTAAAACGATCCTAACGAAATTAAACCAGAAAATTTGGTCCTCCTCTGTGTGTGTCTTTTATTAAGTTTATGGAGCACTGAATTCTTCCTCGAGCCCAAAAGACAACCGTCAGGATAGCAACGAATGCCCGAGCCTGGAAATGACAACGTTTTTTTTATTTCTCAAATAAAAAAAAAAAAACAAAAAATTAACGACGAAAAAAAATGGAAAAATGAGGCACAAATTTTGGGTGTGAAATTTTTGGGAATTTGACGCTTACGAACGGGGACTATTGGTCAGTTTTGATGAGGACAAAAACCTGAAGAATGGCGGCTATAAATTTCGATAAATCGAGAAGTCTTAACCGGCGGATTTGTTGTTTGGATGCAACTGGATCACGTGGATGGGAGAAGTGTTCAGCCTGCGGGCTCCTTATAAGCAGCAACTCTGGTCCTCGTAATCCTTGCTCGTTGCTATTTTATCCAGCGACTCTCCACGTATCATAAAGTGGCTATATTTATCGTCGTTGCATAAGACTGCTTCATGGGCCTAAAAGACCCATGCACCGGCAGGGCAGAAAGTACATACGCACTTTGATTTTGTATTGATCTTGTTAAGCATCCTACTGGGTCGTTATTCTCGAGAATTCTTGCTTGTCTTGCTTGAACGAAATACAAATACCCGATTAATTTCCATTATAAATAATCGTTCTTTTTTCTATGAGAAAATTCATCACTGATTTCCATTCAATCTCATATATTGTTTTCTGCATTATAAAAAAAAAAAAATTCCAAATATTATCAAATTTGATAAATATTATCAAAATTATTCAATTCAATTTTTTAAATATATTCAAATTTTATCGAATTGATAAATATTGTTAAAATCATTCACTTGAATTATTAAAAATATTGGAATATCAAAATACTTGATAAACATAACTGGAATTATTCAATTCGATTATGAAAAATATGAACAAATAAATATTCATCAAATATTATCCAAATTATTTCACTTGATTATTTAAAATATTGAAACATTCCAATATTATTCAAATTATTTCATTTGATTATTAAAAATATTTCAATATTCTAATATTCATTAAATATTATTACAATCATTAAATTCAGTTGAAAAAAAAAAAAAAAAAAAAAAAAAAAAAATACTAATTCATGCACTAATTCATGAAATCCGTTACTATTCGTGAATCTATAAAAGTTAATACGCGCACAAGATCGAGATTAAATAACGAAGAATAATAACGGCGGAGGACGATCTCGTTAGAATCTGCCGATGATATTACGCGCGTCCGTGACTTTGTTGCAAACATTTATGACAGACACGCGGGAGTATCACGAATGCGGCGTCTGGCTATACGTCGATAAAATAAGTAAGGAGCTGCGTCGCGTACAGCGAGAGAATGAAATGTGTACAGTTGCATCGTAACGGAGAGGCTAAAGGATCGCGAATGTAGAAAGCTCAGGCTGCGGGAATTAAAAGCCGAACGGAAGGTAAGAAAAGACTTTTATCATATGCGAAAGAGAGACGAGCAGGAGAGAGACACTCGCGCGTTTCTCGAGTGCATTTTCCCATGAGATCTCTCGCAGGCTCGTTCTCTGTTGATCGCTCGATTGGCCGAACATCATACGCGAAAATATACGGCAATTGAAAGCGGGCAAGAGAGAACGGACGGAGAGAGAGAGAGAGAGAGAGAGAGAGAGAGCGAGGGAAGAAAAAATAACATGCGCTGTTGCTGCTGCTGCGTCAATTGTGGCGGCCAACTATACAGTCGAGCAAACCTTTCTGGAAACTGGAATTCTTATGCATTTCGCTCGAGAGTTCAAACGATCGTTCGTTTCGAATATGACGCGGGCGCACGAGTTTCAACCGATCCGAGATTTCTCTAGCCGATAACGCAAGTTAAATACACAAAATAAGAGTCGCTTGTTGCTCATGATTTCCGAGGATCCTCGAAAAAAAAAAAAAAGAAAAATTGAAAAAAAAATGATTTTTCGTTCTCCCAAATTTGAAAAAAATGTTTGCTCAAAGAAAAATTGTTGGAAAAGATCGATAACCTTTTTTTTTTGCATAATCCTTTGCATAATAATTTCCAGTATTGCCGACAATAAACAAGAATTTTGATGATCGAACTATCGAATTCGAAAACCCGCCACCATCTCGATATTTCCTGATTCGATGAAACCAAAACCTCGAAAAAAAAAAAAAAAAAGAAAAAAAAAACATTAGCATAAAAAATAATATTTGTCTGTAGTCGGGATCTTCCTCAGTGCGTCTCGGTCTGGCTCGTTGGCATGTCTGCATCGCTCATCGTCGGGATTCCACAGCTCCATAATCATCACTCGTTCGTTGTCGTGAATGGAGAAACACAATTTTCCAGTTCTCTCGTCGTGCTCGAGGCTACGGACCCGAAGACACAGAGCTAGCAGAATAAAAAAAAAAAAAAAAAACACACACACACAAATCCTAAAAAAAAAAAAAAAATAATAATGGAAAAAAAAGAAGAAATTCACCGGCGGAGAAGGAAAAAATTCCGTAATCAGGTAAAAGTGTATGAGTGGCGAGGCGGATCCTAATAAGGTGGTGCACGAGCGTAATGCCTTTAGGCTTTTTCCCGATTGGGCATATCTTTGTACAGCACATATATATATATATCACCTCCAGTCGCCAATATCCACATAGCGCCATTGTGGATCACGTTCTTAAGAGAAGTTTCTTCATATATACGCATGCACGTACGCGCATTCGTGCATCATGTCTATAACCTCCTTTCCTATTCCTTCCTCTCCGCGCGGCCTCTATAAGTGAATCTCTTCAGTTTGTTCTCCGCTGGTTGCGATTTTGCAGCTTCTTTGCCACACTCTAACATCAGGAGTCTCCTGCACTGCTCCTCGGAGCTATCTCTTTCGATTCTCCCCCCCCCCCTCCCCCCTCCCTCGCCCCTCACTCTCTCGCTCTCATTTTCCTTTTTTTTTACTCCTGCTCTCTTTTTCTCTTTGCTAGTCGCCCGGCTAACGCACACGCACGTGATTATCCGCGCGCGCGCGGCACTGGTCCACGGATGCTGCATCGACGCAGCAAGAAATTCACGATCTCTCTCGCTCTCTCTCTCTCTCTCTCTCTCTCTCGATCGCGATACCATTCCAAAGCCTCTCGGGTACGTAGAGGTAGAAAAAGGGAGAGATAGAGGGGAGAGAGGGAGGGGAAGGCCACCGTAGGAGCAGTACACACGGGAGCCGCATCCTCGACAACTTGATTAATAGCCTTAATTAAGATATTTAATTGCTCTTATTTTTATTTTTGTCCCCGAAGGTCTGTTATAATGGCGAGACATATACGAGTCTCAACTTCTTCGCAGAGCTCAGCCAATACACATATTTCTGCGATACTCTCTCTCTCTCTCTTTCTTCTTTATTTCGCTCTCGCCCCCCGTCACACTACACTAATATACCGACTTGGAATGAGAAAGAGAGCAACACCGATTGCATGCAGCCACTACTCTCTACCTTGGCCATACACGCACCTTTACATTTATTTCGTGTATATATATATAAGTTCGTATATCGCTCGAGCAATATATTCTGCCCGCGTCCGCAAGGTGCCCCAGGTAAACGCACTTAAGAACACGTCATAATCTACCCCTTGTCTAACTCCAAAGACACGTCGCATCGCGACTCTCAATTCTACTTTTTCATTTTCAATTTCTCTTACATACGAAATGGCTCCTGAGTCTAAGTTGACTGAAAAAAGCTTTTTCTTTGTTTGTGAAATTTCTTTAAATTGTGCGAGCCATTAGGTATCACGATTTTATTCATGTGGTGCCAATTTTTAGGAATTCTATCGATAGAAAATTTTTCATACAACGCCCTCAAAGTTTACTCTATTTTTATACATAAACATCTTAGCAATTCGAATCTCCGTTTCGTCGACACTCCAGCAGCATCTACCGATTCCACTCACCAACAACAACTGTCCATTTATAATTTACACGTATATTTCTCTCTCTCTCTCTTTCTCTCCCTCTCTCTCAAGTGTGTTGTATACTTACGTCCAACCCTACGACCACGATTAACGATGTTCCTGGACCTGACCAGTCTTTACGATCCATCGGCTCTTCAACTTTCCTTTCGACGTTCAATCGCGCACCCTTTTAATGAGCCTACATTATTCATGAAGCTGCTTCCACATGCTGCACTTTATCCCGACCACTCTCATTATTACCATCATATTAACATCATATGTGTCAACCTTTCGTATAGTTGAGAGTGACAAAACAACAAAATTGACCATTTTTCGAGAAAAAATGATGAAAAAAAATGTTTTTTCAATTTTTTATTTAATTTTTTTTTTTTCACTCGAAATTTGTCGGAATCAATCACGTATGAGGAAAAACAGAATTGGATTTGGAAAAACCATGAGGCAACAGACATGGGGATCGAATATTCGTGCAAAGAGACACTCGGGCCTCGATGCGGAATCTGGCCCCCCAAATATTTCCGCACGCAATGCCACGCTCCGAAATAAACAATTCTCTTGCCTCCAGCGAATATTTAAACTCTCTTACAAACTGTGTTACGCCAATTATCCGGGAATTTTTTTCCAGATTTTGCATATTTCGAGCAAAACGAGTCACGGCATTGCGATCGACTCTTGATATTTGTAACCTGTCCGTTGAGCCACTTTACACAAAAGGATGAGAAAAGGGATCATTATACGCGGAACCTTTCATTCTACGAAGATTGAACTCGAAAAAGATGGAGAGGGGAAGGAGCTGCATTCAGTTTCGGGGTTAAACGATCCGTTCACAGTCGCGACCCCGATTTTTTTTTCAATCCAATTTAATTTACAAAAATGATACGAATTCAATTTTAATTCTAATTTCTTGAAAATTCAATTTTATTTTAAAAAATTGAATTGAAATACATTATTATTCTTATTTTTCAAAAATTTAGACAAATTTTATTTATTTTCTTTTCATTTATTTCAATTTTAATTTCGATTTTCCAAAAATTGAATTAGATTGACTTTTTATTTTTTTTCAAATTGAATTAATTATTTATTTTCATTTCAATTCGTGTTTTTTTTTTAAATCTATTTTTATTTTTATTTTTATTTTTTATTTTCAATTCTATTTTTCAAATTCATTTTCATTTTTATTTCTTAAATTTAATTTTGATTCTAATTTGGAATTTTTTTTATTTAATATTTATTTTAATTTTAATTTTGAATATCTCTGAATATTGAAAAAATACTCGATGGCGTTTTTTGCATGCAGCGTGATAGCAGAAAAAATCACACTCTCGATTCCGCCCTCTTTGTGTTTGATAACCTGTAGCCGGGCACATATAATCTCGAAAGGGGTTCCGGATGAAACGCCTTGAGGATGTGCCTGTGTGTGTGTGTGCGCCGAGATAAACTGCTCGCGTAGCATTGTCTGACGAGTTCCTGCAGACAATACGGGCAATCATACAGAAGAGGGTTGAGTGCGAGAGGCAGCAGCACAGGAGGAGGCGGGCACCGCGAGAACCGAGCCAGGCTCTTCTTGATTGTTTCATTTTTGATTGACACTCCGACTCGTCCATCATTCGCAATATTTACATTTTCTCAATCGAGACTACAGATTTATTCTTTTTTATATTTCTCCCCAAATCCCCGACGAATTGTTTCATATTTTTCAAATTTTTTTGCACTTCAAGTTTTTCTTTCCTGCTGAGCAACAAACTCTTTTATTCAAATTCAATTTAATTAAAAATGGTCAGCTCCACATTTTGTGACGTAAAACAAAAAAAATTGTCACTTCATCGATATTTTAAGATTTTCCACAAATTCGCAACTAAATATACGATTTTCATGAAAAAAATTTTCAAGGAGCTGCTGATAAAGTTTTTTCTTTGAATTTCAAGAATTCCTTGATGATTAAAAATAAAAATGGAGAACCAAAAAATGTAATTTTGTTGAAAAATGTCGCGATATTTTCTTTAACATGATAAACTAAATATTTTTCGATAATTTCGAAATTTTCGTTATTTTGGCAATGAATTTGGTTCCTAACGGAACAGTCAGCAAAATTTAACAATATAATGACTAAGATCAGTCTCCCAAAGAGACTTTCTAAAATATTTCTTGCTGCAATGACCAAATTTTTGATATAATAAAAAAAAAAATCGCGTAGTCGAACGCATCCAACAAAATAATTTCTCAGTTGCTGGTGGAGCCTCGAAAATGTGTTGTTGATACTGGAGTGTGAATGGGAATGGAAGGAAGAAGCTGTATATTGTCCAGTGGTCTGTTGAGCTGTACGAGGAAACAATACAGCCAATCATGAGTCCAAGGAATGTGCGATTGTTTAGTGTTGATAGTAGTCTGTTCGGACAGTGTCTCTTTGCTGTCGATTGGTGAGGATGTACGTGAAGCGAGAAGTTGTGAGCTCTTTCCCTCCTCTCCACTTTTGTATTTCTATGCAGTCCGGGGCTTTGGAGAATTCCGAACGTGTTGCGCGGTCATTCTCTCTGAATTGTGTGTCGTGGCCAAGCAGAGAACGAGGCTCCGGACGACTGCGAGGATCAGGAGGAAGAAAGAGAGGCGAGAGAAAATTTCGGTGGATAAAGGACGTTGAGGTGGTGCGAGGGATGCTAAATGTTTGTAACGTTCTGGCTCTCCATGCTCTTTCGGTTGATAGGGACGAGGAGGACCAGTTGAGACAGTGAGAGTTTGGTAGGGATGAGGGTGCGGTAATAGGTCGAGGTGAGAATGTATGAAAGCGCGCGAGGGCGATAGAGCAACGAGAGAGTGAGGCCGAGAGCGTCGGAGCATCAGAGAAAGAGAAGTTTCTCTATGTTCGATCTCACGTGGGTAGAGACTGTGCTCCAGGGAGCATAGAAACCAGAGAGAAGAAGAGGAGAGGGATGCTGCACAGGATCCCTCTCTGAGAATGGAACAATCAGTCGAGAATCAAGCGACCACTTGTTCCATATGCGCTCGTACCTCGTACACAGGAACTTTAGCGTTGCGGACACGAGCCTGTCCGGGGCTTCTTGTTTCCAAGTGTTTCCCACCGCACACTCTGACGTCTCGCTGCTCTTTAAAAGCCCGAGAGCATCCTGCTTTTCCTTCCCCTTTTATCGCAGCCCCTGCTCCGAAGCAGCCGAACGACCGAGCACTCGACAATTATTCCAATTATTGGCTCTCGCCAAATCTCTTTTCTCCGGTTCTTTATTTTCATCCAAATATCTTTTCGGACTCTCCTGGAATCGTGGGCGTGCGGAATCGCCAAATATCCGATAGAATGGACGCGATCGAGACCTCCATTGTCTTTGGAGAATCTTCAACGATGCGAGGTTCGAAGTAAATTCGCCATATTCAATGGCCCCGAATTTATTTCTCGACGAAATCGAATATTCTTGGGGTCAAATTGACCCAAAGGGTAAAAACCGTAAATTTAGCCAGAATCCAAATGAACAACACGAGCCCTTGCCAACGTCCGAATAGAAATGAAAAAATGAGTAACTGGGTGGAAAGGAAAAACGTTGAGCTTAAATTTAACAAAAGAGACGAATTTGTAAAGAGCTCGAAAGCACGAAACAGAGATCCACCAGAAGGAGAAATGGAGGGTGAAAAGAGACAGTTAGGCACAAGTCATGGTCCTCCTACACTCAGCAAATCTCTTAGTTTTAC
>JAPYYS010001642.1:0-16723 GCA_030522525.1 Campopleginae sp. 14b
TATCTATTTATTTTTTTTCTTTTTTTATTATATATCATTTTTTTTTTTTTTTTTTTATTTTTTTTTTTTATTTATAATATATAGAAGAGAAAAAGAGGAAAAGCCTGAACCAGAAAAAGAGGAAGAGGAGAGACTTGTGAGTATAGAATAAGTCTGCGTAATACGAGGAAGAATTTTTGTTTCATACAGTGTTTTTTCCTTCGGTCACATTTATTATCGCATGAAAATCTTTTCTCCTTCAATTTATCTCAATCGTTTCGCTCTTCTGGCTCGTTCGCGAACGTTTCAACGACATAAAAGGATCAAGTTACTGATGTTACTGATATGTGTTAACATGTATATATGTACGACTGGAGTGGAGACGTAAGATAAAGGAGTGGGGGAAGAAGAAAGAGCATTCGAGTCGAGATGCTCACAGGAATCGTCCAACGAGTTTTACGCCTGAACAAATTTCAGCTCTCTTGCCCGGAAGCTTATCCGACTGTCTGACAATTCCAATAGCATCGTTTTTCGTCTACCTATACAGCCGTCAGGGACACACTTTTTGCAAGCGTGCCCCGAGCGACTGGCAGAAAAATAAAACAAAAAAATTAGACGCCCGCGAAGTATCGAACGCGCGTAATAAGTCGTAACGAAGGAAAAGCTGCACAAGATTTATTTCCAGCAACCGAGACACGACCCTACAAATATATTGCCCAGAAAATGAAAAAAATCCAAATTAGAAAAAAAAACACACACACAAATTTCGCGTGGACTTTTATTTGCCAAAAAATTAATTCGCCCTATTCCGTAGGTCGCAGGCGCTTCGCATCGCCTCGATCGTTCACCTCCAAGTCTCTCGAGGCTCTCTTTGTATCGATGAAAAAGTTTTAGCATGCCTATGCGGTTTTGTAGCGTTCTCAATTTAGCGGATAAAAAAATTTATCGTTTCGCGTGTTTTGGGGCGGGCACGAGCTTCGGAAAAGCGGCATCGTCCAAGGATCAAAAAGTCTGTGTTAAGGAAACGCCAGAGTCGGGGTACGCTAGCATCGCGTATGCAGATATTATTATGTCTATAGATATATGTGGCGAATAAAAAGTGCAGTGACTACCGAAGAACGTCGTCGTTCCGGTGGCGATCCTGGCTTCGATTCAACAATTGTCCGACTACCTTACCCCAAAAGCTATATCCTGCTTGCCCGTATATTGCCGTCTTACTACAGACTTTTCTTCGGTGTGCAATCGCACGCTCGTCCTCGTTTCGGGCGAGTGCGTTCCGCCATTCTTCTTTCCTCCATTTTTCCTTCCACTTTCCTCCCACCACAGTTCCCTTTTCTTCCTCCTTTCATCATTTTTTTCTTTTTTCCTACTTTTCCCGTGTATTTCTTCTTTTTTTTTTGGTTTCTTCTCATTTCGGCATCTATTTTTCCGGAACAGCCAAAGAGGAACTTGCCTTTGCTCTCCCCGCTCGCTCCTCCGTACGTCATCGCAGTTGCTCGGCTCCCCAAATTTATACGGACGCGTGCATGGGACTTTTCGAGCCCGATTCAGCCAAAAATAACACAATATTGCGCGCCCTCGATCTTTTCGAATTATTGCGAGCTCGGTGAAAGGGAAACTTTGGGCTACGCTCCCAATCAAATATTTTTATCAATATCCAGTCAAATTTATTCTCCTTTTCATTTCATTTTCCATCCCCCTCATCTTTACTCTTTCGCGTTTCTTAAAACCTCCCCAAACGAGGCAAACCATCGAAATAAATGGTCGATGCAACAACAACAACAAAAAGATTAATCGACACGTCAGTGTGCTTTTTAACGAACGAACCAAAGATTCGAAAATTGACAATGAAATATTGGACCATCCGGGATGGAATTGAAATCTCAAAAACATATCTTTCCAAATTTTCCTGCAAAATGGACGTTATTTTTTTTTGTTTGTAAATTGAATTTGTGGATCGAATTTTTTGTAAAAATTGACAACAAGAAAATTCCACCATGATAAAAAAAACTCAATATTTTCGAATTATTGGTAAATTCGAAATTTTCCTTCGTGGTTTGTGAAAAAATAAATTTTTTTGGAAAAACGCGATAGATCGATAAAAAAAAAAAGGAAAAAGTGATGGCTCACTGCACCGTTTCAATTGAAGAAATAAAAGATTCGAAATCTACAAATGAAATGGCGGATCATTCGGAATGGAATGTCTCATGTATAAAAATCCATATATTTATAATGTTGCGGTGGATTTTGCGCAGCTCGAAATCGTTCGGAAGTCGGTCGGTGGGCCAAAAATTTACCTCGAGGAGGGAAACTGGCGCCAGTATAAGCACCCTGGATCCCTCAGCAGAGCCAACTCATGCCTCTCTTTCTCCCAGTCGCTGTCTTTATATCTCTCTCGGGCTCTTCCGCTTTTTCGCTCATCCATTGCTCCTTCTTTGGCCGAAATAGTAAAGGAAAAACGGGAGGTTTGATATAGGGACAATGAGTTGCGAGTTTACTAGTTTTCGATCGGCCAATCACATGCTTCCGTGGAGGAATCCACCGAGTGAAGAATTCGGGCGATAAGAACGAGCTTCGAGTCTCATCAGCGCGTAAAATGCTTGTCGAGCAGCATAAAATATTGTCGAGAAAATAATCGGTAGCACTTGTTCCATGTAGTGACCGGATTCACAGCTCGAAAGCTAATTTACAAGAGACGATTTGATATCCGAGGCATTTATAAAGAAAAAAAACAATTTTCCGGTGATTTTTTTATGAATTTTTGAAAAATCCCTGGCTCGGTAACCGACGACCGAGAGTAAAATGCATTGAGTGTCAAAAATCGATGACGAAAGGCACTCAGACAACGTTACTGAAGTTTGTATCGTTGGAAAAAAAGGAAAAATTTATTTTTCAATCATTATTTTGTTATTTGATCAATTATTTTCATTTTTTTCTAGTAAATTCAATTTTCGAATGGGAAAAAAGTGTGCTGCACTATTTTTGACAAATACTTTTCGGAAATTGTGCACTCTGCTTCGAAGCACAATGAATTATCGTTGCATTTGAACGATGCGAACTCAAACATCGTCTCAGGTATAAAAAAAATAATCCGGCTCGTTAAGGGTTCGGGGAATATTGAATTTTAATGGTTTCCTAATAGCCCTCATCAAAACCAACTAATTTGATGTAAAATAGTGCGTAGCCAGTGGACTTGACTCTTACTAATGAGGCGCGTATTATCGGCATGTCGATCGAGTCAATTAACTGACGAAATATTATCCGCAGATTGTTTTGAAGTCGTTGGATTTGATTCTCGTTATGCGATAATGTTTTTCTCGGCAATGGCGAGTTGAAATATTAGAGTTAGCCATAACGTGGCAAATGGTTCGTGGAGGGAATCGGATTAGTTGTGTTGATACGTTAAAGTATAATAATGAAAGAAGGAGCCGGGCGCGCAGCGGAGAATGCATGGAAAAGCCAAGAACGAGAGAATCTTGCATGTAGGACAAGCTCGACGATAACCACGGGGGATTACTCGTCGTTATGCAAACTCACCTGAAAATCGGCTTTTGCATATATACAGAGACCTTTGAATACACATGGGCACACGTGCTATATGGATAAATATCTATGCTTGGGTATTTGTAAGGGTGGGGGGCTTTTGTCGTTGTACATAGCGAAGGGATGTACATAGGAAAGCAAGTCGAATGATATTATTATCAGAGTGTGCTGTTGGATTTGGTATCGCGTCTGGAAACGGTGGAGAAATTTCCACCGATATAAATGACGTTGGAGTTTGTATCGTTCGAATGCAACGAAATTCGTTTTTTTCTTCGCCAAAGCTCATTATTTATATTCAGAATTAAATTGCGATTATAAAACGATCGATTTTTGCCCAAGAAAATTATATCGGCCCGGAAAATTTGGATCATTTTGAAAATTAAACAAATAATCAATAAAAATCAAAATTTTTCGTTGCAAACTTCAGCATTGTCGATATGAAAAATTAAATTCGTCCAAGGAGGGAATAAATTGCATCGCATAAAAAGCAGGCTCCGAAAAATCCGTTATATTATTTTCGAAAGATGAAAAACAAGAGAAAAAAGACGTTCGGTATAGCGAGCGGAAAGAGGAAGAGCGGGCAGGAGGAAGAGAAAAATAAATTTATGAGAATATCTTTATTTTGGTGTTTCGTTGGTGCGACGCGACGGGGGTGGAGGTAAAAATGTATAATTTCACGGTACTCGACACCGCACTCTGTGGTTTATAATACAAATGCGTTGTACGAGGAATGACATTGAGGTAGAATAAAAAAGGAATAGAATAGTCGCGGAGACGAAGGGAGGGAGGGAGAGAAAAGTGGGGGTAGAAAAGTGAGATCCGAAAAACTTTTGTTTTTCCGTACGCGCGGAAATTACGCGAGGCTCATGGTCTAATGACCAAACGCTCGAGCAATCGCGTATACAGGCTCGCGCAAACCCGCACAGAGATACTTGTACGAATAATACACAGAGCGAGCGAGTAAAAGTTGAAATTATAAGGGAAAAGGAAGAGGGAGGGGCTGAAAAAATTAGTACATGGATAAAAGTATGCCCAGAGACGCGATGAGTCCGATAAAAAGTCCCAGGGAACGAACGATGAAAGAAATAATCGTTTTTCCACCCGAAAGCTCCGCAAAGCTCGCTGTTTGTCTGTCTCTTACATTTCTATACATATATATTCATCGTGTACCTACAGATATTTAAATATATGTATATATTGGAATGATAGAAAGAGCGACGCATTGCAGCTTGGAATACTAAAGTATGAATTCTGCGCGGGGCATTCTCTCGTCGCCGAGTCTCGGCCAGACGCATTAGTCGCGGTGCAAAAATGTCCTCTCTTCCTTTTTTCCCTCTCTCTCTCTCTCTCTCTCTCTCTCTTTCGTACACACACACGTACACCCACTGCATTTCATCCTATTATAGTGGCTTTTTTATCCAGCTCCGGTTGGATCCGCCACATCATCAGCCGAGGAAAAAAAAAAAACAAGAGCCACGCACGCACACACAACAGAGACTCGTTCGGAGACGTGTAACTGCGCAACGCTGAAAAATATATTTGTCACAGACATTTTATTCCCTCGCTGAACACATTTCCAACTGATTTTTTTCAACTGCAAACTCTTTTCGTAATGAAGTTTTAGTGGCCGGAATGAAATTGCGTATTTTAGTGATTACGAGCTCGTTATATCCATGCCGGAATATAATGCACAATTTTTATTGCATTTACGAGTTGGCTCCATCTTGATTGAGCTCAATTTTTCCGAGTTTGTAAATAATTGGAAAAATTTGATTTTTTGCTCGATTTAATTAGCCCGCGGAAAAGAATTTTTCGTCAAACTACCGCGCAGGAGGAAATTTTCTGAGCTTTTGATAATCCGGAAAAAATCCTCGGACGATCGCGAACTTCCGGACACGGTTCTGAGATTTGCATGAAAAATTAACGACGTACATTTTTTGGCGAAAAAAAAATGCATTTTCGTCGGTGCTTACAACGAACCGAGTCATCTGCTGCGGTCTATTCCTGTTATTACCTCGCCAATTAAGCAAACGCCAGAATTACGGAACCTCGAGAAACATAAACGTTGAAAAAAAAGGGATTCGAAGGTCGGATGGTAAATGAAACGAACTGCGAGGATTTAAAAAAAAGTAATAAAATGGGAAAGAGTGCTCGCGTTAGTCAGTATTCATTAGAAACGGAAGGGAATGCATTTAATATCACGTCTCTCGTTCGCCCCGAGTCAACGGATCAACTCCGGACGTTCGATGTGCACGAAGCTATATATACGTGCGTATATGGCAAGAGGAATAGTATGAGACGGCTGTGCGTGACTCCGTTATGATATTTTGCGATGCATATTAAATGCATCCGATGCAAAGTCGCATAGTTCGCATGAATCATAGCAATTATCGTTTCTGACGTTCCTTTTCGAGTAGCTCGTGCTCCTCGCTCTCCTCTCGCCGTTGCTCTTTTCGCTTTGCCAGGACAATGTTTGTTGCCATGAAAAATCTACGAAATCCGACTTTTAAGTACCCGATCTGCCGACTCGTTGACATTCCTGCTGCATTGTCCGGATGCAGCAGTCACTCGTGAGGATAATCGAATGACACCTTAACGATCGTCGCATGAAATAAACATTTGTTAATAGTTAATAAATAAATCATTCGATAAAACGTAAGATTTGTTGATGGCAAATGAATTTGATAAACATTTACTGAGTTGAGGGAAATAAAAGCGATCGAGCGAATCATTATCTTCAAGAAAATGGCATGTCTATGAAAATTCATCGTGATAACAAAAATATTTTTTCATCATTAATAAATTTAGTAATAGTTGAAAAATCTTTGAGTCAAAGTACCAACTAAATATATTTGTTTATTAAAAATAAACTGTATTTTCAATGCGAGCCTAGACGATTTAAAAATTGGGTCATACGTGAAATATTTCGTCATTTAAAATCTCGAAACATTTGGCAATAAATCAGTGTTTCATATGATTGTTTGTCGTACTCCCTTAATTACTCGAGGTTTCGGTATCGATCTGGGTCATTTTGTTGGTTCGTTTTTTTTTTTTGTTTTTTTTTTGTTTTTTTTTTCGGAATGGCGGTAGGGTTATCGAGCGTTAGTTCGAAGGCGATAAAACAAGTTGTCGAGTACTCGAAAAGGCGGCCGGAGAGTCTGCGAGTTTTCCGCTGGAGCTTGAATCCATGCACGTATTTATGTGCGAAGTAGTTACACAGGCTACGAATATAGGCGCATGTTAAAAGTGAGATGGCGAATGGGAGGAGGAATAAAAAAGAGTGCGAGCTGTATGAGTTGTATATGGGTTTAAGGCAGACGACGAGGTCGATACGCGAGTACCGGAAACTCTCGGTGTGAGGGGCTACGAGAGCGCGATGGAAGGAGCAAGAAGGGAGGGGGAGTTAGCTCTACTCGTAATTTCATTCCGCCAATTAGCATAGTGGCCCTGATTAAAAACGTTCGGAGCCGAGCCAGCCAGGCACGAGGGGGTAGGCGTAGAAAACGTAGTACGCGGAATAAAAAAAAAAAAAACGAACAAAAATTACTTTCTCAGCCTGAAGCTCGACTCTGTACACACGTTCGCAAAATGTATGTCTGTATTTGAGCTCAATCACTCTTGCTTTGGTATAAGCAAGAGTGTCTCCTCGAGTTTTACTTTTTAAAGTCAATTAAAATTATTAGAATATTTATAAAAAAAACAATTTTTACTCTCATCGAAATTCGCTGCTGCAATTTGAAATGCAAATTTTTTTTTTACATTTACATTTACATTAAATACAAAATTATTCAAAATACAAAAAAATAAAATAAAATACAAAACACAAAATGTCGTTTCTACGATATTTCGAAAATCAGCAAATCGTCCCTGTTGAAAATTGCCACAAATTTTTATTCGAATTCTTATTCGTCCGGATTATTATTGTGTAGAATTTTTTTTTCGCCGATGCTAAGGGCGATGCTCGAATATCATGACGACACTTTTCGAATCCACACGTAACAACATTGCACAGTAAAATAAAGGTATAACAAGGCTGGTGGATACGTGTTCTATTTAGGAAGACGAAGTCTAGCCCTTCAAAGAGGCTTCTGCTGATTCACTCAATCGAGCCACGCGAATCGAGATTGACGAAGCGTGTATTAAAAACTTGCTCTTGGCTCATTCTCCTCGTGTCTATCCCTCCGCGATTGAGCCTGTCTCCCGGTGTCGGGAATAAGGGATATCCAAAGTATACTCGAGCTTTGAGATTATGAGAGGAGAGAAGCTGCGAGTTTGTAGGGTGAATCGGCTTCTGAATCGGGGCCCAAACGAGTTGGAGAAATTATTTGAAGATTCAATCAGTCCGCAGCATTGGCTTTGATTGAAAGGATTATCGGCGAGATAAAATAAAGATGCTCGATATATTTATTTCCAAAAATCTCCCCAGGCTCGATTCGACAAATATCGTCGGCATTTTTCCGTTTTCAAAGAGTCCTGAGAATGATACGCCCCGGAAATAGCGATTCGATGCTGAAAATCGAAATGCCATCGATCGAAAAATCGCAATAATTATCGATTCGAGTAAACGGAATTTCTGCAAACATAAAAAATACATTTCCTGGGTAATGTGTCGGTTGATTGGTTAGAGCAAAGTCTCCGAGTGAGTATGAGATCGCGAGGTACCAAATCAGCAAGAATATATGTATATGGAAAGTGTCCTCATGGTGGTCGTTAACTGACTGATCTGTCTCAACTTTAATTGACTCGTTGAAATCTATATTGCAAATTCCCTCAGTTGCTCATCTTGCTAGCATGCTCGACGTATCTGTATGTCGAGGAGTCTTGGGTCTACATCTATCAATATATAATGTATATATATATGGATGATATAGAGTGGAGATAATCGGGAGGCTAGGAGGGAGGGAGGGAGGGAGAAGATGCTTCTTCCATAAAGTGGAGAACACCTCAGGGCAAATCGCGGAGGGCGACACGTCGTTATCTCTAATTTCCAGCCGGCTGTCGTCGCTGGATCCCTCCGGTAGTTTGGCAAATCCCTTCGAGTCTCGGAGCACAGAACACCTTTGGAAAGATGGTTCGGTACCTTTTGCCGAGGTCCCTCCTTATTCGTGTAGCCGCAATGTTCTCCTGAGGTTGGTAAGCGATCGGAATATCTGTATAGAGATCGATGCCGAAGGAGGAGAGTGTATGCAATATAGATAGCTCGGAATTTCCATGATGGAGTCTTCGGTCTATTAGGAATTATGGATAATCGGAGCTGGTCGATCGTCTAATAGGCAAGAGAATATCATTGTCAGGAAGCCCGAGTTCTCGTGGCCGAGTTAAGAGCTCACCTTGTCAATATATACATATATATGTAGATTTGAGTATATGAGCCAACAGATCACACATAGTGTAACGCCCGGAGCAATAACATCGTCCGCGCGAGATGAGCAATTGGCTTTCTGGCTCGAGTTATCCCGTTGAAACACGATATTACCTTCACCTGCGAGGCTTCTCGCTCAATTGATTATAAATCGACAAGGTATAATTCCCCGATTGCCCATCAATCTCTCATCATAACATAATCATTATGAATTTAAAATATAATTATCGTATTGCTTGTTAATTAAAAGGAGCATATCGTTCAGATATCAAATTTCTCATTCCGCAGTGTGTGTGTGTGTGTGTGTGTGTGTGCTTGATAATGGAGAAACAATCGAAACTTTCACGAATACTAATTCAATTAATAATAATCCGATTGGTAATGAATAAATTGGTATTAATTAATGGTAAAACTTACTGAGCACGGTGAATATCGTGGTATCGTTATTTTCGGCAATAAACAATCCAACTTGACGCGTTGCTCAATTGAATAATTCAAGGTAATGAGTACTCTCGGTTTATGTTGCTCGAAACGGGACAATAATGAAGTTACAATCGATCATAATTGGTCGAATCGTTCGATATATCGAGTTTTATTCATTTACGTTTCTGAGAATCTTTATCACGTTATTCCGATCATTTAAATTCCAAGTTGTGTCAAATCGGCGGTGGAGAAATTTCGAGGAATCGTCAGTGTGGAACATATTTCTCATGTGCCTTTCGTATTCATGTTTCATAATTAGTGAGAACGCGAGGTGCGGCGAGCGAGCGAGAAGCAGAGAAGGGGATTACGTCGATCGTCTCGCGTAATTAGTACTCTGATTCATACTCGAGAAAGTATGTGTATATATATGTGTAACGAGGACGTAGAAGAGAGAGGATACGAATTACGGTATTTGTACCCTTGGCTCGTTCCCTGATACCGCACGTACAGATATAGACTCGCCTCTATATATACGCCGCGAATTCCATGCTGCAGATCTGTTTCGAGCAACGTTAACCCCTTCACTTTGCTTCTCTCTCACCATCTCTGTGGCTCCCTTCTCCCTCCCTCCCTTTCTCCCTTTGCCGCGGCACTAACGGAGCGCCCTATTTGCAAATTGGTTTTCCCACTATCGAGTGCACGTATGGCCCGCGATAAACGCGATCCACCACCGACAGATATACGTCCGATGGACCAACGACGCGAACGTTTGTCTGATTGAAACGAGAATGCCCACACGGCCAGTCATCTACGAAATTCTACACATATACATATAGATTCCTTGCGTATCCCTTAAATATGACGACGTAGAAAATGCGCTGGAGTGCTTGAACCAAATTTCCAATTACATTCGAGTTTTTGTGACCGCGAAATTGTCGTTTACTCAAAATCTCGTCGTTCGGCTGGCCGGAGACTAAGAATTTTTATTCAGGGCGTTCTCCACCTTCCGGAGCTGGAATATTCTCATGCCTCGGAGTCAAAATTGCTCGCGCAACGGTGTCGAAATAATTTTTACATAATTTATGCGTTTTCGGAAATTTTTCTCCATTTCTTTCTTTTTTCTCGACGTTCATACTCGCGGGAGAGTTTTTCGTGATAATCAGCAATAGTGTACGTGAGATTGTGAGATATAATAAGGATGGAAAAACCGTCTCTGCCATGTGGAATTTGATTTAAGAGTGGAGAGACGTATTTGCCAAGTTTTCTTCGTGATTCCAGGTCGTTTCATTTGACGTTGAAAGTCCTTTACGTACACTTGTTAAGATAGCTCGCCGAGGGAATGTATATGTTGATGGTTGTTGTCTCTTACTCCTCCGTAGCTTCTCTCCTCCTAAACCATCAGAGGGAAGATGATCGAGCACGACAAAACGACATAGATACTGTAAAATTTATCTCCTCCCGGCGTGTATCGCAATCGATCAGAGTCTCTGTTACGATCTAACCGTAGACACATTCGTCGAGCGTGAATGACACGTGGAATCTGTTTTGTCGTTTGTATTCTGATGGATTGTGCTTCGAATTGAAGCAGCGACGTTGTGCGCTGCGTCTCGAGCTTCACAATTGCAATCAGGAATGATTTTAGAAAAATTGCAATTTGCGTGAGGTGCTGAGAAATAAAAAGGAAACGATTTATCGAGCGGATGGAACGGAGAAAGCTTTTTTCAGTTTCCACAATTGAGTTTCCCATTTTTAAACTGAAAATCTGTTTTTATCGGCTCGAGAAAATATCTGTAGCAATATTTCAAGTGGACGATGTGAATGAGCCTTTTTTTTCTTGACACTGGAAAACAGTTACGTCACAGAGATTTCTTTGTAAAAAGAATTTCTCACGTGGCTTATTAGAATGATATTTTATCAAGTTGCTCGCTCGAGGACGTTGAGAATTCTCAGGGGTCTTTTGAATGAGCATTATTTAACATGAAGAAATAGTGAATATAGCCAAAACCACTTGCACACTTCCTCGTACATTATGGCCAACCTTCGTTCATATAAATATATATTTATATTGCTTTAGTCATCGCAACAAACGTCAGATTTTTTTTAATCACCGTTGAGTCTCGGAGATCGCACGTATAATGCGTTTACGAACCGCGATTTTGTGTTCTCTCTCTCTCTTTCTCTCTCAAAGGATATGAGTCATCTTGGGAGACGTTTATTTCTCGCTTCTTTTCCTCTCGTGCAGTGATTACGTCGTGACGAAGAAGCAACGTTGTTTAATCGCGAGTTTTCCGATGCGGAATTCTTCGCGATGACTCGTCGCTCCACGTACAATGAAGAAAAAATAAAAAGAGAGAGTTTGCGATAACGTTTGATTGGGTGCAGCAATAAAATCCATCGATTATGAATCATTAATCAATCCGGCTGATTCCCCTTGACAGCCATTTCAATAATTTCATTAAATTTCTCCAATTTTTAGCTCCTTTTTTACGGAATAACAATTTTCCGAGGTTTCTATTTGAATCTTTTGTTTGAGGATGAATAATCGGTAAGCATGTTAATGCCAAACACCCACGAACTTTTGAAAGACGCTCGGGATACGAAGTTAAAGATCAATGACTAATGCACCGTGTTATCCTCGGAGTGACTCGAGTCATCGCGATAGGTTGGAAAATATTTCGAGAAATGAGAGAGAAAAAATGGATAATCGACAGCTCATCGATCTTCGTCGAAGCGTGCAGTTCCGCGGAGGAATGCGTGCTCGCGATTATGTTGCGATAAGCCACACAAGTACGTTCTGTTTTACGTTTATGCACAATAATAATAACAATTATTATTATTATTATTACTACGGAGATTAGACGCTAATAATAATGATGACGAATAAATCGAGTCATTGATATTGGCCTGGCGCTGACATAACATCGCGAGTTATTTATAAACTCGGTCAATTATCGTGGGAGAGTCGTTGAGTGTTTTTTTCTTTTGCATTCTGCTGCATTTTTGTTGTTGCTGTTGTTTTATTGTTCTCGCATAATCGTCCCGCGCGGTGCATCAACTTCGACCCATTTTTTCCATTTCCCACAAGTACGCACGTAACACAAATGTTTTTTCCGTCACGCGCTAGCACGAAGAGCACGCGCTCAACACGCTTTTTTCTCATCATTATATGTCGTCCATAAATCAACGAGGATTTTTTTCATTCCTCCAATATCTCGATACCTGTTTCTAGTACAGCTGAGGAATTTTATTTGAATTTAATTTCTCGTTGGCGATTTGAAAATGGGAGAACTGCGTAGAGAGGCCCAAAATTTTCCTGATTATTGAGGAATTTTCCAAATAAAAAAAAAAATGAAAAACCGTTTTTTACGGAAGTTTCGAAATTTTGAAAGAATTCGGAGAGGACTCGGTAAAAAATTTCCTTTGCTGCACACTGGAAATTAGCGGACAACTATTTCTTGAGCAAACTGTGAAAATTACATAGAGCACTTGAATTTTGACAAGTTTTGAAGTTTTAGAAACTCGATAATGAGAAAGCAATACAATTTGAAAGGCTCGGCCTTACGTTGGAGAGTGTTTACCGATATTATTGTTGTAAATTGAAGCGACCCATTTACTCGGCAATTTTCTACTTGCCGCTGTGGATGTTAAAGGATCAGAAAAAATATTTATTCGAGACGATAATTCGTTGGCAAAGTTGGAATAAACATCGGAGAGTGTATTACGCAGCGAAGGCTTCGTCAAGTTGAGCTGTCAAACGATCCCGGTCGATCGGCAATTCCTATGGTCGAGGTTACGGCCGCGATCTCATCAGGCAATAGGCATCGATACTTTTATCCCATAGAGCCAAGCTTTTTCCGCTTAAATATCGTTTGATCTCACGTAGAATATTTTATATGGACAAAGGGTGGTAATGTGTGGATGTAAGTCGGGTACGAATTCGTGTTGAAAAAGGTTCGGGGTGTTGGGAAAAGAGTACAAGGAAGTATCGAGAAGGAGAGCGCAGTTTGGCAAAACGATCGGGGTCCGGCCGATTATCGGCTTTTCGTGTCTTATCGAGTCGGCCCGACACGTACACCAAAGCTTCACAGGACGAACGATCATTCGACGCTTTTACTCGTTTTCATTTTTTTTTTCCTCCTACACATGCACTCTTCATGCACATAAATTTATAAAAGTGTATAAATGTGGATGTATATATGTATAGAAAAGCGTGGATCTGGTCAAGAGGAGAGAGGAGTGTAGGAGAAGAGAAAAATATAGAGTGCTCAGGGAAAAAGTATATCCGATAATTCCTGAACCGAAAAAGATTTGCGAAAAGTTTGCCCGGCGTTAACCTAGCTTTTTATTTCCCACTTGTGCCATATCCCGAGCTGCAATACATTGTAGTAAGGTACAGTATCGTTCGGAATATTGATACCTCGGTTATTCTGCCGAAACTTGGTCGATGTTTCGTTGGAGAATTAAAAAAAATTTTTTTTTTTTATCGAGTCAACGAAATAAATCCAAATAAATCGATCGTTTCGTTTATTCCTTTGGATTCATTCGCATCGCATTGAGCGGCAGCAGTGGGAGAAAAAACATTGCGAAATTGTTGTTGCGCATGAATGACAGAAAAATATAATATTTCATGAAATATTGGATTCGGTATTGACTGAATAAACAATGTACAGTTTGTCTTGGTGAATAAAAAAAAGGAAAAAAAATGAATTTTCAAGCCCATGGGGAATGAAATTATTCCAGGACAATATCGCATACAAAACTCGCGATGTCTCGGAGGAGAATATGCAAAATGCGACGAATATTTATACATACAAAAGTATATATTCGGATCCATTTACGGAGGCGTATGTATGGAAAGAAATACAGACATATATGCGAGGATAAAACGTTGTAGTACGTATAGCGTTGGCATATAACGTTTTTGAGTGTACGCGAGAGACGGAGATAGAGGAAGAAAGGGCCAAAGTAGAATGGTGGCTTATATACACTCTCGTAATCGAGGAAAATAGGGAGGGAAGATCACAATGGCCGTTACGGGATAGCGCAGCCTATCTCCCATCTTTAATCCAAGCCAACGATAGCGCCTGTACGCGCTTCTCTCTTTTCCTACATTCTCTGCTATTTTTTCCCCCTGTTTCCTCCTTTTTTCCCTTTTTCGCTCATTTCCTCTGATACGGAAGGGGCGTGTGTGCGAGATCAGCGAGTACGAACGTACCAATTTGGACGTTCATATTTGTTTCGAAATATTTTCGTCTCGAGAAATTGAGCTCGAGTGAATCGACGATATTTTGCGGCGTTGGCAAACTTTCCGCTCGTCTCTGGAGCTCAGAATTTTGCACATTCTGCCGGAAACAGAATCGTTCAAAAATATATTTAAAGATTTTTGTTTTTTTCTTTCTGTTTTCGATCCCGACGTCCGGGACACCCTGTAGATACGAGACTTCCTCGTGTATATTAGTATAATACGTGGTACACACGAGAAAACTTTGAAAATAACTCGCGGCGGATGTGCACGAAGGTAACACGCGCTCTCTCGCTTCGTTGAGGATTGCGCAATATCGGCGTTGCACCTCGTCCTCTCATCGTCGTCGTCGTCGTCGTCGTATGGCCATGTTACCATCTATATACATATAAGACACGAGCAGAGTAGCGAGTTGTGTTACTACACAGCTACAACCTCTAATATCACTCCGAGCTACAGCGTTGCTGCTGTTATTTCAAGATCCGTGGGGTAATGGGGGTCAATTAAGAAAAAAGTGACGGTAAACTCGGAAAATTTGCAGATAGCGCAAAGAATTTCGTAGGCAAGTTGAACAATGAAAGCGGATGTGAAATTATCATAGTCCTGGATGGTCCTAAACGATGATAAACTGGCGGTAAATAATGTGAAATTTTTTTTTTTTTCCCACAAAGTTAAAATTTATATTTTCGGTAAAACGGCGATAATTTTTTTTTTTTGGACGATATTATGTCGCCGGAATGGGGAAATGCGGAAAATAGGTGGACGGAAGTTTGGTTAGAGGATGGAATAATTTTTGCATGCCGATAAATTGCTCTCGAGTAATAAATTATTTAGCTGACCCGTATTACCCCGAACTTGGGTTAAAAGTGTTTTACCGCTGTGTGGCTGTTGCGCGTCTCTCGGATGCCATTGCGGCCTGGTCTCCCATGTGTTTATCGTGTGTCGAGCGTGTATTGGTGGTGCTGCGGCTTTTACTACTTGTGCGCTAATGCGGCTGGCCGGTACGTGTCACGATCGTGACTCAATCGTTGCGGCACGTACACCTAATTGCGAGGTGAGAATAAGCTCCGACGATGCTGAAAGAGCGGTAGAGTGAGCGAGACGAATAAAAAACGAAGGAGAGAGAAGGAATATGTGTCCCGGAGCGTAGAAAAACGAGAACGAATGGTCGGTAGAGTGAAAAAGACAGACGTACAAAGTGGATAATAAAAGGCAGCAGCAGCAGCAGCAGCAGCAGCAGCAGTTAGCTCGAATTGAATCGAAAAAAGGAAAGGATTGAGCTGCGAGGAGCAAAAATTGAGATGATTGGAAAAAAAAAATTGACATTCATCGCGAATGGGATTAGAAAGAGAAAAAGCAAGACACAGAATTTTTAAATCACACTGATGACTCGTTGTCGAAAAGTTAGAACGAAAAGATAAACTAAATGGTGAATGGAGCGAGCGAAATAAAATCATTTCCGGAGCTCCGTTACGTACAAATCGAAATAACTAGTATCACGTTCTAGGACGATTTTGTCTGTGAATAAACTCGCTTTATATCGCACAGTTTACGGATTGATTTATACACGCTCACCTATATAAATTTATATATTCCCATGCGCGTGTTCTTTGTTTTTTTTTGAGCTGCAGATCGGATTCTCGTAAATACCAGCGTAGAAAAATAAACAAACAAACAACAAAATATAAAAAGAGAAAAAAAAAATGGCAAATATACCGAACAGGAGGCTCCACCAATCCGAGAGAGACCGATAGCTAGTGGAGAAAAATAATAATAATAAAAAAAAGTATGTCAGAGATAGCCGATTGAGGCTGTAGTCCACGGGAGCCGAGAGCTCCGAGCCACTGGCAGTGGTACAAAGGCATGAATGAACGGACGTGTGAAAGGCGAAACGTAGAGGTAGAGAGTGAATAAACCGTTGGAGTACGGAATATTTACTACACCCTTTATGTAAAAACCCACACATATCTCGATATCTTCGTAAAAATGTTTTTTACACTGTTTTTTATGTTGTGAAAGCCATTTTTTGGTGCTGACGTATTTCCAATTTTCTCCATCCAACCATCTCATTTTCTTACCCCTCCCCCCCCCCCCCAAAAAAAAAAAAACACTTACATTCGCCGTGATTTGTAATCAAAAAAGAATTCCTAAACTCTTCAAACATTGATACTTTT
>JAPYYS010001643.1:0-20979 GCA_030522525.1 Campopleginae sp. 14b
CACCATCAGAATTTTCAAGATTTGGAGTGAAAAAAAAAAATTCACATTTTTGGGGGGGTGTTCCGCTTTGCCCGGGTGTTCCGCTTTGCCCGCCTCTCCCCTATATTTATATCGGTTTTTCTCAACGCATCCATATACCCCTTGAACGCGAAAGCCCTCGTGTTCATACGGTACGTATGTATTTTGTACGATGTTCATACCAGCAGCCAGCGTACTCGGACCTACCCTTGCTCATAATAGACACCCTCTCGCGTCTAAGTACAGTCTGTAATTATGAAATAACATCCCTTGAACCCGACACTCTACCCGTCTCGCCCCACATCTTCACGCTTCTATTATCATGGCTTTTTACGTCCGAACGACCATGCCAAGAATGAGTATAGCTGTATAGAAAGAGAAACCAACCTCATACAACCGCGAAAAGACACGAGAAACATTTTTTCCGGTCTTATAACTTTCCCGCTACAGCTCCCGAGTGGCGGGCATGAGAAGATACGATGTCCGTTGAAGGGATGGAATGAAAAATAAAAGAAACTATTAACAGATCATTTGAAGAAAATAAACCGATGGCCCCGACTTCTATTTTTTTAAACTGAACAAAACGGGCAATGTTCGCACTTTTTTTCAATCATTTTTCGAAATGGACATTTTTCTATGAGGCATTCAATATCCAATTAAAAAAAAACGGGCGCGTTTAAAATTCGATTAAGTCTGAAAAAAATTGGAACATTAAAACATTTGCGTAATTTTTTTTCCATACCGAATCTTATCGTTTCTTTCTTCTTCATCTCTCCCCCTCTCTTTGCACATTCTTTTGTTTTCTTATGCAATGTGTAGATAGAATATCGCATGTTTATATTTATTCTTCGATCTCTCGGTACGGGAGATGTGTACGTTTTATTACATTTTGGTTTCAATTTCGTTTTATTACTCCATCCATATAAAGAAGAAGATACATGTATGAGGAGCGGGCGGAGGATGATCGACGTAACTGAAATTTTTGTTCTTGTGAAATGAGCAAATGGATTCCTCTTCCATATTGTAGCCGGCAGGGGGGGGGGGGGGGGTAACTACTGGACATGGAAAACACCTCAAGCTTGAGTTTCACTCAGTTACGTTGGTGCATGGATAATGTGCAAAAGAGTGGAGGAAAAAGCAATCATTTCCGGATACCTTGACTTACGGAAATAGGAGACACGTGGTGGAGGGAGGCAAATAAAGAAAAAGTGGAAAATACGCGTACGGTGAGAAAAACAAGAAGAAAAAGAAAGGCCATGTGTAGCAGCGTATACAACGATTTTCCTCGTATCTCTCACGTTTTTACGAGGGAAGAACACTTACTTTGCATACCTTTTCCCCCCAGGCGTGTTCTTTCCAGAATGTGTATTACGATCTATGCATATATGTGTACAATATTTTATGCACATTTGCGTATATGAACGTCTTGTTTCACCTTTCCGAATAGTAAAGAAAGACAACAACTGTTCGAATACTAGCCTCGTATATAGACAGCCAAAATTGTGAATATATTCTCAAGAGCTTTCGCACCATTTGCGTCAGCATTTTTTCTCGTTCGACCGACAAAATATGAGAATATCGTGAGCGGTAATAATTTGAAGCCACTGCGAAATATCAGAAATCCATATCCTAGATATTTTTATCAAACCTTTTATCATCGAGATATTTCAATTGTTCGGCTTATTTCCCCATCATTTTTCACTACGAGTATTCCGTCAATGAAACGACGCAGCTTTCTTGAATTTCGTTCAAAACTTTTGAATTAAAAAAAAAATCGAAATTATGGAGCTTATGATTTGGTTCAATTTTAGAGGGAAAGAGAGATTCAAAGGAACTAGATTAACGCCGTCTGTAACGCGGACGTCACCACTCGGAGCAACGACGAGCTCTATTTGCTTTGCAAATAATCCAACCCTTCCTCTTTCTCTCTCTCTCGCTCTTGTTCTCTGTTCCACCATCTCCTTTCCTCTCGTCTCACTTTCATTCTCATTGCATCGCTCTCGTCTCGGTCTCACCTTAGACTACGAGTCACCCCTTGAATGTAGCTTGCCTGCATCACCAAATAACACACGCATATTCCCCACTGTCTCGAGCCTTGTCTCTCCAGGCAGAAAGACCTATACTCCTCAGGCTCTAACGAGTCGTCCTTCGTGTGTCCTATGTTAAACAGCACGGCTCATATATGTGCCTGGAGCTTCTTCCGTTATAAATATGTATGCTTCGGAAGCTTGTACGTACGAACCTAAACTCGTACCAGGTAAGATAAGACATGCCGGAAGATCGGTGTATACGCAAGCGTATTAACGCTGCAAAAACGCTGCAAACTTTATTTACGATTTCCATGCATGGGAGCTTTTTCAAAAACAATCCTGAAAAAATCAGACTCGACGATCGTTGCGGAGAGGAAATTCCTTCAGCAGATTATTATGGGGCCACAAGTGTCAGGCTGGCGCCTATTCTGGCAGATCATCGTAATTGTTTAGAAAAAGTATCGTATACGAATAATTGAGAGAAGCGGCAGCGTCTTGACCCCAAGTATTACAAAGAAAAGTTGGAATCGAATTCAAATAAATTAGACGTGTACGTAAGGCTCTTTGTTTGCTGCTGAGGAAACGATTTATGGTGCGTCGATACTTTGGTTATTAGGCGATTAATCCGTACAAGGTCTGAATTAATGGGTTAATAATTTTTATAATCTGTTCGATTTGCAATATTTTTTTTTCGACTGTGGGTTGAAAATTGTGGAAATAAAGGCATTTTCGGTGAGTGAGTAGAGAATAGAATGCATGCGAGAACGTTCGCGGGCGTGGATATTCAGATTGGTCCGATATGTGAAGAAAAGACAGGTGTACGCGTAATAAAGGCAATAAAGCAGAAGCAGGACGCGATGTCTCTTAGCTGAGAGGGTTGAGCGTTAGGATATTCGAGGATGCAGTTGAGGGTTAAGGGGAAAAGCGATTTCCGTCAGACATTATATCGTCTCAGAATTTGTCGACGTTTGTTAGTCCGGAATGCCGCGTGGGTGTACGCGTTTGTATACCGCGAAGTGTACGAGGCTGAGCTCGCTAAACAAGGGGTGAATTTTAATCGTCTCACGTTACGTTACATATATCTTTGCATATAAATGCAGATATCTTGTGCAACGAGACACGAGGAGAAGTCGTCGTCGTCGTCGTCGTCGCCGCCAGATATCTCCGTTTATTTCGCCCTCTTTGGCTGTCTCTCTCCCGTACGCACGAGCTTTCTCTATCCGAGTCTTTCTGCCGCGCGATCTCTCTTTCCCTCTCCTGCTACGTCTCTTTCGGTCTCTTGTTGCCGTAAAATTATTTTTAATGCATCCAATTAGAGGCGGCTACACACGTTAGTAGCATGATTTTGCACTGAAGATAAATGAATTTAATAAACCGAGCTAGTGCGCGGAAAGCGAGGAGAGAGAGAGAGGGAGAGAGAGCCACGTAGAGGCAACGGCAAACGAGAGACAGAGAAGTCGAGAGAGAGAAGGGTTGTTATAGCGAGTCAGGGCGTCATGTGGAAGCGACGTGAGAGCGTCCTTTCCGGAAATGTTCGTATGAAACGAGGAAAACGTATCCCTCGTGCTGCTTTCCAACTCGTACATATAGCCAATTATGTATATAGATAGCAATGTGCGCAGCTATATAAATATATAAATAATCATACACACGTGGGGTGCGCTTCCACCCCCTCGTTATTATTATCCTCGTCATCTCGGGTTATTAATACACTTTCCGAGAATACGGGAAAAAGATGAGCACCGAACAGAATGGACAAAAGAACCCAAGTATGAAAGATAGCTGTATTAACGATGAGGCATGAGAATAAAAGGAAGGACCGAGAAGAATGGGAAACAATATGGGCCTCGCTGTGCTTCGCGCAATTCCGAACCTAAGCAAAAAAACAGACACACACACACATGGACAAGGATACGTGATAATAAATATGAAAGAGGTCTACAAAATTTTACAATTGATGGTGGCTATTCGTTCGAGCCGAAGCAGGAACGAAATGATGGATAAGGAGCAGCTTCACATAGAATTTTTTTGCCCATGGCCCTGGATTGCCTTTCTTCGATTCGACCGGTCGAAATTTCGATTTTTTCTATTCTGTTATTTTCCAAACGATGCTGAACACCAAACAAAAGATTCGCGAATAATTCACAGGCTGGCAAGCTCAACTCCACATGAAATGCCCTCTACAATTTCCTTCGAATATAATAGAACAACAAAAATTCAATATTTTTTGTTTCACTCACTCTCGTTCATTCGTACTTTGCCATAAAATCTCTGCCCCTGGCGGGTTATGAAACGCAATAATTTTTGAATAATGAATAAATATGTACAATCTCGTGGCGAGCGTTTGCATGTGTACTTTTATTTGTTTTAGTCGTTTTTCCCTCGATGACAAGCGTGTGCATATGCGAGAGAACTCTGCATGCATCGAACCGTTTCTTTCTCGACATCATAATATTTATCTATATTTTTATTCATACGCATATCGCACACATAAACCGCGGTTACCTTTTTTGGTCGATGTTCTTGTTGGAGTTTTTTTTTTTTTTTTTTTTTTTTTTTTTTTTTTCTCGTTTTTTTCGTCAACGAGATAGAACGACACGTAGTCTATTTGTTCGTTCGTGCGTTTGCCCTCGCATCTCTCCTAACGCTAACGTACTAATAGGGTTACGCGCTGACCATTCCGCAAACTCGTCGCTGCATTCATACAACGAACGCAAAATTTGTGTTGGATAGCCCGACTGCCTTTTTTTCATTCGGACGTATATATATTACTGAATAGATAGGTAACGTGTGGTTCGAGGCACTGCAATCCACGCAACGAACGAGCTTGGGAAGAGAGGCGGAGCGTATACTGTGAGCTTTCCTGACAAGCGCCCTGTAGCAATAAAAATTTGCCTTGGAACTCTACATTCGCAAAAACAAAAGCCTCTGACGCGACAATTTCGTCCACCAAAGGTTTGACAACTAAAATCACCAATTTCATCCGTGAGTTGGTGTCAATTTTTCATTCGCAGCTTCTGTGTGCTCTGTTGTGCATTTAAATTGATGGAGAAAACTAATTAGCTTATTTACTCTTTCCGAAAACTGCTACCTCCACTCCAATCGTATAATTTGAAACTTTTGCTCCAGCAAAAAATACACCGGATCTCGAAATGATCTCTCCGCGGACCCGAAACTGTGTTCAGCTTTTTTTTTCATTCGATAACGCGGAACAGAGATCCTTAGTGTCGGATAATGTTGGATACAAATCCTCGCTAAATGTGCAATTCCGTTATAGTACGGAAGAGAGAAAATAGCAAGCTGCAGATATAGCCTTGTGTGCGTTTGTTTTGTGCGCATGAGAGTATCTTGAATTTACTTTAAAAGAGTGCGTAAAGTAGTACTTGAGGCTGGGAGAAATCGAGCTCGAAGAATCGTTGAATTTAACGAGATTCTTGGACGAAACGGATTCCGATAAAATCTTCTTCTCACTCACGATGAACTCTTGGTTGAACAACCAGCAGGACGTGGAGAGAGAGGAAGAAAGAGTGAGCGAAAGTTGTGATCTCGGAAAGAAAATCCGCAGCGTTCTTATATTCACGCGCCGGATCGTTTGTTTTAACGAGAAGAAACGAGTAATTCGCACCGCAAGCCGCGGATACAATCGTGAGCACGTCGTTCCCCCTTGCTTTTTTTTCGTCAGTCTATTTAAATCTATATATGAATGTATATTTGCCGCGGAAAAGTTACCGCATAGATAGAGCAAGAGTCTCTGGGGTGCAGTCCCGTGCACCAGCGATGCACTTTCATCCTCGCGGAAGAGTGAGAACAAGAAAAAGAGAGGGAGAGAGTAGAAAGAAATAAAAGACTTTTGTATTATCGCTTAAGGAGAAAAGCGCGATTCTGCTACGTCGATGAACAAGTTTGCCTAGGAGCTGCATGCAGTTACGTTTCCCCAATCACCCCAATGCACCCTTTGACTCTGTATTTATATCGATAGGCATATTATGTCTGAGATTCCCCAGGGAGTATCGTGGTGCGATGTAAATATAAACGACGACAGGAAAAGTGATTCCCTTCATTCCTATATGATCTGTAATACGAGCCTAATGCGACGGGATCATCAACAGGCGGGACAAGAAAGGTTTGTGCATTTGAAGCGTACCCCGAAAGACTACTCGTTAAAAGGTAACGAACGAAGGTAACGATGCGGCTGTTTTGGAAGAGAAAAAATGAAACGGTAGCGATGTGAAAAAGACTAGTGGAGGGGGTGAGGCAGGGAGAGGCCGTGATGAATATAAGAGACGAAAAAGACCGAGTGCTTTCCAAACAAAACGAAAAACCGATAGGAGCAGCATACAGAACTTGAGACAGCAGCCCACAGGCCTAGCCGTGGGCATAAAAAACATGTGTATATAATAGTTCACAAATTTTTTTTCGGACCTCTTGGTACGAGAGGGGATGACGGATGATCCTCGTGAGTGGCTTGCCCAGAAGCGATTCAACCATTTTATACATATACGTTATGGATTATCGGAGCCGGGTCGAGACCAAAATCATCTGCGTCAGTGCTCACGCTCAGCGTATTTCCAACTCTCTACTCTACTTTCGAACCCCAGGCGATCCTAAAAAAAAGCGAACTTATAACTTTTGAAAAATGGTTTTAAAAAAGTGATGTGATTTTGGATTATTATTCTGTAATCTGGATATATTTTACGTGGAAATAACAGCGGCCGATGGAATTGATAGCAATAACAAATCATTTATGCAATCGGATTGCACTGCACGGCGCATCGTGATGCATGGCATAACAGATATCCGATCCGGAGATCGGAAATTTTTAAGAATTATTTATTTTTCGATTTTCAACAAAATATCTCGAATCTCTTTGTATTTATGAACGCATTCCATTGCGAACGTTTTTTTTCCCTCTTTATCAAAACCAACGCACATTTTTAGCGGCCACGAAAAATCGTGTCGTTCGATCGTTTGAAATGATCAGTTATCCATCCGAAGGCTCGGCGCAGAGGCATAATTAATTTTAAAATAATGAAAAATAGCCACGGGCTATCCAATGAAAGAGTTTGGAACAGCGTTGCCTTAAAATTCCCCTAGGAATTGTGCGCTGACCTCGTTCCAAGCGAAAAATTAAACAAAAACGTAAATTTGGTACAAGGAACGAAATTAAACCGGTTGGTATGTCTCCCAAGTTGAATTTTACCAGTAAACCTACGTTTTCATGTTGTCGAGTTTCCAGAAATGAAATAGTATATAAATGGCAGTCAGTTTGAACCCACTGATACGCGGTAGGAAAAGGGCAGGAAGCAAGAGGAGAGAGAAACGAGGGAACGACGTACACATAGACACAGAGAGACGAGATGTACTGTATGAATTGTCTCGCTCGTTCGCACGAGCTCGCAAGCACTTTGCGACCTAATCTTTACAGCCGTCATAAACTCACTTTTTCATAGTGTATTTCCTTCGTATATCTGTCCTCATCGAGAGGTGTATATTCTCTGCTTGTTGCAACTGTCACAACTGTTTGTGTCTCTGCTTGACTGACTGACACCCTGCCTATCCGCGTTGGCACATGTGCATACATACATTTATATACGTATATATATGCGTACAGATACGATTTGGACGTATACGTTTATGGAGTGAGTAACACCTTTTGCACTTGTTCAACGAGAGCAAGTCGAGAAGAGAGGGGAGAGAGCGAGACAGAGAGAGAGAGAGAGAGAGAGAATGAAATAGAGTGCGGAAACGAGAGGGAGATGAGTCAACACAACTCACGTACATCGTGAAATGAATTTTATTTACTCTGCAGATACGTGCAAAAATAAAAACAAGAGGAAAGTTAAAAAGTGCGATGCAAACGGAGTGGAGATTTTTCAAGCGCCATTTCTTTATTTATTTTTTATTGTCGAATTGCAAATTGAATCTTGTAATCAATCTGTTCGCGGATCTCTGCTGCGGAATGGAAAAACGTGTAAGATTAATGTTTCTATCGACATCCGCGAACGACGATTGACGCTGCAGGAATATTGAACTCGGTGTCAATGGGTGCTGTAAAAAAACCTTCATACCCTTTTCAATCTTAATATGCTCGACGTGTTTATTTATATCGAGAGATGCCATGTTACCTATCGATGTACGTTCTCACCTGATTCGTGTGTTTCACAAACATGTCGCTACGATGTATCTCCTTCCGAGTATCCAGATTTTTAATATTTAGCGAATATCAGAAAATACGTTTTCTGCTCCATTTTTGCGCGATGAATCAACCGGTTAAAACGCAGCTGGGATCAACTAACGCTGTATGAAAATTTCGAATGTTCGGTGCCTCTCATTCATTTAACATCCTGATGGCCACGGAATTTCTTTTTTTTTTTTTATTGCAAGAGCTTCAACGCGAATATACGTTTACCTGGCTCCTCGTTCTCGCAACCCTCGCGGCTATACAAGCTCGCTGCCATTTTCGTTATTCATGTAGCCACATCTCCTATAATTTTCCATTTCACTCGCGGCATATTCGCTTTCCGGGACCAAGAGGCTGATGGTTTGGGCGCTTATGATCGTATACGAAGAGGCGATACGTACAAGAATTTTGTACGACAAAGTGATAGGTATTAACCCCATCACGAGCTTCAACGTTGCAGCCGATGAAGGCGCACGTCATCGCGTATATGTGTGCATGTGCGTGCTCATCGTTTTTATCGTTCTCCTCGTTGTCTTCCGTTCCCTCATCCCCTACTTGCTGGCTTTTTTTTAAACTCGCCTCTGTCACCTTTTTATAGTCAAATTCATCGCTTCGCTCGAGAATCTCGTCTACACCAAACGCCAGCCCACAAAGGAGCGAAGAAAAATAATAGCTGTAAAATCGTAGAATGCCGATTCGGATTCCTGGCATGTGTGAAGGTCCGTAGAGACGTACGCGCTTAAGCTTCCGTACGGATTGCTGCGTCAAAGGGGTAAAGATTCCAACTCCATGGAGCAGAGGCCGACAGAAGCGTGAAACGAGAAACAACGGAAAAAAGACGAAAAATAACTTTTTCTTCATGCCAATTAAGAGATGACACGAATTTTGTAATTGTCAAGTTTAGATCGAGACTTTTCTTCAGGTTATAGACTTTTCAGAGCTGATCACGTCTGGCGAAATGAGTTTGAAGCCTCGACGTTGCTGTTTTGTGGACCAAGTTTTGGTACAATTGTTCGACAAAAAATAGCGTTTCTCGTGGAGAATAAACTAACCGGATGTAATTTTCGAAAAATCCCCAGGATATGGATTGACACGTGGTCAAGTTTTCAGGCAATTATTAGTACGTTGCACTGCCTGGGAGCTCGTGTCGCAGCGAAAAATTATGGATAAAAGTGGCGTACGTATAAGCTTTTATTTCGAACTAATTTCCGTTTAACGACAGAGGCATTTCGTCGGGTTTGGCTACCTATTTTTTCCACGAGCTTCCAGGAAATTGTCTGTGGAGATGACTCATAGCGGCATGTACCTACATCCGGTTGGATCTCAATATGAAAAGACCCGAGCTTTATGCCCACCCACGTATATTTAGTATCGTACAAAAGACACGGATTCCGGATGTAGAACGAAACATAAACGAATGTAGAAAGGGGCGGATTATGATAATAAAACTCCGTTTCGTTGCTCCAGGGCATTTTGTGCCGCAAAAATTGAACGTCATGCTCAAAAGAATAGAATCGTATTACAATGAAATAATTATTTTTTTGAAGTTTCAACATTCACAGATATCAAAACGTCAAATCCGAAAGAAACAGTAACGAGAAATTTAGTATATATATAGAGAGGGAAAATTTGTAATCAAGCTGAACGAGACACTCATTTTTTTCTTAACAGAGCCACGAGATCCAAAAAGTTAAGTATTTTTGATACAAGGAACGGCAAGGCTTTGACGAGAGAAAAACTCCAACGATGATTTCATTAGTCACCGAATTTCCGGATAACGGAATAATTGACGGGCTGGATCATGTCAGTATTTACGGTGGACGAAACTTTGACGCGGTATGCTTTAAAAGGGGTGGGTAAGTCAATACGTAAAGCGATATCCGTCACGATCGTTGAAGCACACGAGCAGGCAAGGTCTCTTTCCGCTTAAGCCTACCGGATAAGCGTTTGCTTTGTCACCGATACTGATACTATTTCTAGAAGCTTTAGATGTATTTATATAGATATATACATAAATAAGATATTTACATATAGATGGAATGTATATGTGTAGGAGTATATGGTATAAATATATGTATAGAAGTGCGAAAACTAGGGAAGCGATTTGGAAGTGACGGGACGTTGGCAGGTGCGTTGGTCCGTTCTCTCGTCGTCCCCACTCGTCAGAGGGGTGAGTATATCTCCTACGTGGTTTACCGATTCCCCTGCCTTGCCACAAATGCCATCGGCAGCCTCTACCACACCGTGCGACCACCGCCATTACAACGAGAGATAGCCAAAGAGAGGGCGGCAGCGAGAATGAGACGGAGAGAAATCGCGAGGGATTCTGGAGGGATCCGAAACGTTTCAGAGATCCAAGAGGGAACTCTCTAAACACCAGCATAACCGATACACATTGAACCATAGTGCGTGGAGAGCGTCAACGTATTGTTTCCGTTAACAAAACTGCGCAATCCCATTTCTCCATTCCACAACGAAATGTTATCCGCATCAGTTGCGGTAAATTGTGAAAATATAGATTTTTTTCATCAAGTTTCTTGATATTAGTGAATTTATAGGGTCAAATTTTTCGCCACGTGACGTCTTGTTAACTTGATCGTCCCATTGGGTTCGCCGATTCGGAAAAGTGAAAAAAAAAAAACGGTGTCCCGAACTGTAAAGTCGACACGACCGATCAGGAAAGAATTTCGAAAAGAATAAACAAGATTTCGCGATAAAAGTCGAATTTAGAATGCGTTCGTTTAATTTTCGAAAACAGTGTAACGCACTAACAAATTCTTTGAAAAAAATTAGATTCTTGTGAAAATGTAAAAAAACGATATATAACGCCTGTGCAGTTGCGGCAAGAACCGGAGGCTTGCGGTGCATCGATGTGAGTACGAATGTGTGATTAGCGCATGCTGTTTCTCCTATTTGCTTTTTCATTGCCTTTTTTTTCAAACCACAGTGTGTTTTGCAATCTTTTTCTCTCCTGACTCGGATATTTGTTCCAGGTCGATGTTCTTTCGCTCTTCGGGGCATTTTTTTCGGATTCCATTTTTGTTTGAACAAATTTTTGAAACATTTATACAATCTGAATTGACGTTGGGAGAAATAAGAGAATAATAAAAAAACTGCGATTTTATTTCAGCTTTTGATGGCTCGCAATCGCATATCCTATTTACATTTTTCTTATTCACTCAGACTCTCTGGGGCTCGAACAAATAAGGTTCCTCTCTATTCTGTGTCTGACTATCCTCGGAGCCTTATCACTCTCTCTTCTGTTTATGAAGAGTTAAGAACAGGAAATTACGAATTTTCGAGTCGGAATTTTGAATAATTAATTTTGTTTCTCTCGTATGATTGACTCTAACCTTGTGAAGTGGCCTGTAGGTCGATTAAAGCGTGAAGGAAGAGTTAAAGTGTGCCCGAGCGTGTGTCGTTATTGGAAACGGTCGAGTATAAATTTGGTCGGGGGTGAAAGAGTAAGGAAAGAGGGGAGGCATGGCATTGGCCTCAAGAACCGAAATCCCAGTAGCTCTCGTCGCTACTTGGCCAGACTGTGCTTCGGTTAACGAATACTCAACCATCGGATATGGAGGATGGGGAGACTCGAGCGAACGCTGAACGAAGCTGCGGCTTCACGAATGGCTTATATATACGCCAGGAGCAAGCTCGCGCTCTCAGCGGAAGTGATTTTCTCCTGTCGATACGGGATAATAATTCGAAGAGCCGGGCCAGATCTGCGGATAGGTAGATACGCTAACGTCCAAACCGGAAAAATACTGCGGATATGTGGTTTTCCTTATTTTCTTTTCCTAAATCTTTTGTTTCGTTTATTTTGCCAAATATCTCGTTCGTGCGTTATTCGACGTCAATTCCAGCGAGGATTCGACATTCTGCTCGTTAAAACGCTCGATCAGGCATTGCTAATCGAGTGGTCGTTTTCATCGAATCAGCAAATCATTCGCATCAATTACTCATTTTTAGAGCAACTCGCCATTCAAAGCTCGACGTTTATTTCGTTAAAACATCCGATTAAAAAATCATAAGGTCCAAACTCTTTTCGGTAGGTCGTGATAGTTTTGAGGACACATGGAAAATATCGTTTCGGGATTGTCCATGATACGATACGCATCACTTCACCAGGAGAGGCTCCCATCGCGTTAATAGCCATAAAAATTCACATATGCATAATTCTGTGTATATCACAAGACCAAGAGAGGATACGCGAAAATGCACGGCAGTGATGCAAATAGTGCTAAAGCCAGGAAAGTGTCAGGCCTACGCTGGCTTACACCAACTACCCGTGTATACACGAGTCCGTTTGGGTGTATGGCACACATCGGCTAGTGGAGCTATCTACCTTGGTGCCAGAATCCCCCAAACGGAATAGTCAAGTGAGGTGCTTTGTGCGACGAAAAGCCCCTGGTAAATACTTCTCATAGTGCTTGCATGATTATACACATGCGTAATTAATAATGCACGGAAATGGAGGCGCGATTAGCTACTCGCGACGTGGAGGTTTCTGTATACGAGGGCTGGACGTATACTTAGTCGAATCACTAGCATATAACTACTCTGTTAATATCAATGTGTAATCGAGAAAAGTACTGCACGGATTACAATGGATTCCACACAGAAAAACATAATCATTATTCACGACTCGAAATAGTGAAAATATCTGTACATTGAAAAGTCGAAACCAATTTCGAATGGATGAATTTACAATTTACACATTTCAATTGCCAATAACTGTGCCAATCGTTTGGAGCTCTGCAGAGTAATTTGCTCGATTGCCTGGAAGATCTTTGACGATTGATATATTTTTTTTGTAGCTCATCATTGCAAAGATGTCGACTTTGGAAAGGCCCGAAAAATGCATGTCGTTTTTTTTTGCAAATGTCAAGTTTCCATGGGCCAATAAAAAAACTGCTTTAATTACTTTTTCTACTTCATACCACCCTCGAGGAGGAAATTGAACGTTTTCATGTGGAATCTCATCGAAAAGCTGGTGACGAAGGTTGGAATTAGTAATAACATCGCTGCTGCATTTAGTGAATCAACGTACTCATCAGGATTTTATTTGATTGGAAAAAAAAATTAGAAAAATGAATAAATATCATGTTTATGTGCAAGATTTTTTAGTTGGCGAAAATGTAGATCGGGATGATTAAGCTCATCTGGAAAATGAAAGAACGGCTGGAAATGGGTGGTGAAAAGTTTTTTGTTTGTTTTTTTTTTTTTTTTTTTTTTTTGTTTTTACTAAAATTTAGCTTTTTAGGGGGGTAAAGGTTTTATTTATTGAGATGGTTGTGAAGGAAGAGAGAAAACAATGCACCCAGGTGCATCTTTCTAGAGTTTACTTGGACTCGCTCTTCATCTTTTTTCAACTTATTTTTTTCTTTCTCTCCTTTTCTCTTCTTTTTACACTCTATACTACGTAATCTTTTTTCAGAAAACGTGGGGGCGTCTCTTGAAAAAAGTTGAACGGTTGCGTTTCACTGGAAGATGAACAACTTTCATGTTGTATCCATAAACGAATATACAGCAAGTCCAGAGAGAAATGGAGCAGATAATATGTGCAGAAGAAGTAATTTGCAGTATAAAAAATGATGTAGAGGATGTTCCATGCTTAGCTATTATTGGCCTATTGTTCCTGACGAAAATTCATTGCAAATAATGGACTGAATAACAATAAACTGCACAGTAACCGTAACCAATTTGTTTGCCATTTTTGTTCACCTTCTGAGACGATTCGATAAAAGAAAATGTTGTCGATGGCCAGTCTCGGAACTTCCGGACCAGCGATTATCATGAAACGTTTTGTTTGTCCGTTAGATATCAGTACAGGGTGAAAAACGACAAATTACTTATCGAAGTACGTATTCGATGTAGAGGAAAATTTTCGTGGAGAATACGATTCATCTCGTTTTACTTCCATCTCTAGGAAGGCAGCGTAAAAACAAAGCGTTTTTTCCTCGTCTTTATACGTCGCGGTACATGTGTGTCTATACGCGATTCACTCCCGGAAAAAGAGAGTGTCATGTGTGGGTTAAAGACATAGCTGCATGTACATAGTTTTTAGTTCGCTCGGGAAGCGAAAAAGTTTCGTTGGTTGTAGTTTCGCAACATATTTACCGGTAGAATAGGAAAGATACGTTTTAGTTTTGCATTCGGTGTACGAAGACCGCGAGGTTAGGTATAGGGAGGTTGGCTACAGGAGGAAATACGGGATCGTGCGAGGTCGTCTAACCGCGGGCACGGGTACCAGGGGATGAGAGGAGATGGAGAGTGAGGAGGGTTGGACGAAGAGAATAGCGAAAGCTTCCCCTTTCGTTGTGAAGAGAAAGAGACGCGTGTACCGAAAGCGAGTGGATCGGGGAAGGGGAGGAAAAAGGAGCGAACTCGAGGATCGGGTCCCATGTGCCTGTCACGGTTTTACAAGTCCATAAAAAGAGAAATTTCAGACTGAGTTAAATATTGCCACGGTCTCGTACTGAATTTCAAGCGCGAGACTTTGAAACCTTATATATACGCAAAACCTTCCTTCTCAAACCTTCTGAAAAGTACCCGCCCCCGTGTAGGTAGAGCTTTATAGCGTCGAATTTCGGGCTTATATTTCAACGAAACGACACGAGCCACGGGACAAGTGATGGAAGATCGATATTTAATTTTTTAACCTCTTGCCACACAGGTGTATATTATGTTTGTGCTTTTTCGTATATTTCCTCATTTCTCCTCACCTGTACATTCCAAATTTTTCAAAAACTGTCTGCGACCGAATTTTTTACAACAAAATGTCGATTTACGATTCCAAAATTCTGAAAAACGGCTGGAAATCGATTTTTCGTCCCCCCTGCGAGCCGCAGAGTACCAGAGAATTTCAGTTCGAATGCGAAACGGAGGCTGGACCTCAGTTCACAAATGTCTTCAGATTTCTGGTCCGGAAAGTTTCTCAGTTTTAACCTTAAATGTGCTGTTCATAAGCACAAAATAACCCGAGCAATAAATTCCATATAAAGTCCCTGTAATTATATAATTTTTCTTCCCCTTGGGTTGACCTTGAAAAAATTCAGCCGAACGACGACGTAAATATCTAAACAAGCATATAAGACGGCTTTTATGCAAACGGCTTCCGCAGAAGACTATACGGAATTGTGCAGGGAGATATATGCGAAAAATAGTAGGGGTTGGTGCGAGCCCGGGAGAGAAGGAAGGATTGAGAGTGAGATGACTGTGGTGCGTTGTGTCTCGAATGTCTCTCGGAACTCTAGCAAAGATGAGACCGGAAAGTGGAGAAACGGTACATCGGGGAAAGTGTATTTGTATATAGAGACGAAGAGGTCTATGCCTTAAGTCCTGTTCTCCAGCGGTGCCGGGTATATATATGTGAATGGATATTTTCTCATTTGTTGCAAAGAGAACGGAACGGGAAAGGGAGAGAACTGAGAATAGTAGATTATTCATGCGAGTCTCAAAAATATATAGTGCGAAGCAATGATCCTTAAGCCTTAAATATCGTGAAAGTTATACGAGAGTTTAGTGTATCTCTAACAAAACATTGCATGGCAAACATTTGCATAGACTCGCCTACAGTCTTGGAAATATTTAAGGAGGCAGAGTTATTGTTTTATCTTATAGTAGGGAAAAATGTTTCGATCTGAGAGACACCGTTGAGCGTCTGCGTTGCACGGAATGTCTCGTATACTTTGTGTGTTTTCTATAATGCTTAGCGCAACGTTGGATATTCCATAAAGAGTATATACACGGTGTATTATGCTCTACCAACTAGTACTCGGACACAATGCCTAACCGCTTCTGAATCGAGAATGCTATCCTGTTTCTACGATACGACAAAAGCAACAAACGCTCGACTAACCGAGCTACGTATGAGGCGAGGGAGGGAGTTAAGGGGACAAATTACGAAAGCATTGGACAGAGAGTAGATCGTTTGTACAGCTGTTCCAGAAAGAGATCCACCGGTCCAGAAAAGCACAGAGGCACGGCCAATTCAATTGGTTAGTCTTTCTTCTCTGGCTCTTTTACTCTTTCTACGATTGTTTATGTTTTTCCTTCTCGTCCTATTTTTTTCTTTTTTATCCGACAACCCCACGAGCTCCAAAGCTGGGCTTAGTACGCGATTTAATTTTACCATCATGCACAAATTACACCTGGTCAAAAAAAACGAAAGCAATACGAAAGTCTTCCATGGGTTTTATGGTATAATCAATCCCGGGATTTTGAGGGAAAATTCTTTTCGCCAGGTCACGGGTCTCTCTGGATAAAAAAAAGAAATATAGCGACGAAATCATAGGACATTTTGTAAAGAATCGGAATGTTGACACGATTTTTTCTTTACTGATCTTTTTTCGCGATCCGGACGGAAATTGACCTAAAAACCATCGATGTTTTTTTATTCTTCTCAATGGATCGGAAAATATCTGGAATCTTATAAAAATTGAAAAAAAAACAATGTGAAGATACGAAATTTGTTACTCACTGCTCGTGTCCTGCTTTGGCTGGTTACCCGGCGACGTCGCCCAGTTGACTTTCATCTCCTAGAACAGAAGTAAAGACGCATACTTTAGAGTACGCATAAAGCTTGTATTTATACGTACATATGCATACCGACATATGCATTTGCGTGTAAAGTCAGCTGCTGTCACATGGCAGCAGACGCGAAAAGCATGTCGCGAATAGATCTCTGCTCCGGTGGTTTACGGAGCCAGAAAGATTTTCGGTGGACCAACGGAGAAAATAATAAGGGAGCTTATCTTATCCCAGACGTCGCTCTCTCGCGTTCAGTCTGAAGCTCTCCGGTACGAAAGGAAATCACTGAAAGCGAGCGAGATGGAAGATTTTTATGGAGTAAAGGGGAATCCGGGGATAAGAAAAAAAGTACATGGACGATCTTACGAGGAAGACAGAGAGAGAGAGAGAGAGAGAGAGAGAGGGAGAGGGAGAGAGGAAAGTGGAAAGATGCGCCTTCGATCCGTGAGCTTGAAGTGATGGAGTCGATCGTAGATGCGGTAAGGCGCTTAAGAAACCCTTACTTCAGGGTTGTACGTAAAGCCTCGTGCTCAAGACTTTTACCCTCCCCCTGATACTTTTCTCTTTCCTTTTATAGATACAAATACCGTCCGGTGCCACTATTTTTCTTTTTCTTAACGCATCACATGTCCCGTCCACCGTGACAGTTTTCTGTTTATTTTGTCCACGTACAGACATTACGATACTCGTGGCAATTACGGCCAATCAGCTGAAACCAGTAAACTCTGACTTCCTATTCTTTCACTACGAGTGCAGGCGATAAATTTCCTTCCTGCTCCTATTTTTCCTTTTACGCGAGTTTTTATGGACGGAAATCGCAGATCGATCGCCAGCAACATTTTTCTTGAAATTTCGGTCCAAAAAAAGTTTCAAATTTCATTCAGTATTTTTTTAATGTTTTTATCAATAACCAATTCAAAGATCCAAACGAAATGTCAATCTTTCGAGTGCATATACCATCCTACGAGTACGTATTGGGTCAATCTGACCCAAGTCGTTTTTCAAATCGTTGTATATGCCGATGAATATAATTTTGTTTGTTTGTTTGTTTGCCAAGGAGTCGAAAGGACGCAGTAAGCTCTCGAAGGGTTAGGTCATCGTTTAGGTTTGAGCAATCGTTTGTTTAGGTTTTTCACAATTTTCCATTATCGCGATGCTATCATTTTCTACAGGAGAACCTCTGGGTTCAAGGATTGACGAAAATCGCGAATCAATCGCAAGCAAAGACTGTGAAATCATTTGGCTAAGTTTGTTCGGGCTCGGGAAGGTTAACCCAAACAAACCAGGTCGAAAGACTGGACTAATAAGCTGGATTTGTCTGCTGGTTTAACCGACTGATCTCCAACCCAGTAAGCTTTTTATTTTCGTAACATGCGAGAAGTATTAGAAATAAATTCTCAAAGAATGGAATGAATTCATCGAACAATGGTATGAAGATTAATCGTCAATTGCAAAAAGGCCTCGCAGATGACCTGGGAGAGCGAGGAATTGAGCGATAGGGAGGTCTGGACGCGTGTCGTCGGCGTAGGACGTTTCTCACTTGTATGGACTATGTTTTTTCACCCTCTCGTATCGAGCCTCGCTCTCGGTCTGTGAGAACATTCGGCCATCGTTGAATTGGGACACGGAAGATCAACGCAACGGATATTTTTCCCTCCATTGAGATTTTTCCTCTTTCTTCGACTCGCCACGTCACGATCGTTCTTCTTTTTCATTTTTATATCTCGAGCGGTTCCGTAAACCAACCTCTTCATGCATCCTCGTTCAATTTTCACCCTCCGCCCCTCATCCGCTCCCTGACAACCCTTCGTAAAAGTCCATCGCAAACTCACGCATACATACGAAGACGTTCATACATACCGTACCGATGGTTTTGGTCCACGCATCGTTTTGCACACATCGGCGTTTCTACTGCTCAAGATATTCACGATAGATAGTAAAAAGTCATTTCACCAGGAGCTGGTAATTTCAAGACGTAAAAGAGGGTATACCGCGCAACCCGGGCTACTGCCGGGATGTCTTTGAAAGTGTTCACGAAATTTCCCAAATGCAAAGCTAGATCGAAGCCGCGCGAGTACATAAGCTTAGAATTTGCGCGAGAGCTCGAGCGAAAATATTTAAAGATACTCTCGGGAAACTCTCGCGCGTCGAACTCGTGAGGATCATTTTCAAATTGAACGACTTTTTCTGCAGCGTTATTCCACGAATTTTCTTCTCGAATTCAATTTTTTAGGCAAACTGTACTTTTCCGAAATCGAGTTCGGTACAAATTCTTGTTCAATTTTGCTAACCTGTCGATTGTTTTAGAAAAGAGAAATCCAATCAACATTTTTTGTATCGCTCGGAAAAAAAGGCCGTTTGTTTTACTTTTACAATTTCCAGCCAGCAGGAGGAAAATGGATCGGTTACAATGAAATTCGTAATCGATTTTCCTTATCACAAAAATGCTCGGTCCGATGCAATCGCCAATAATACTGTTACGATATCCAACGGAGTATAGTTTATCGATTTTTTTCGACTCCATCGTGCACGGCGTAACGTTTATGTTCATTACGATGGTTTTTTCAGTATTCGCTGAACTGTCTCGAGTCTCGGGTGGCTATAGCGTCTGAATTCGAATTACCACGTTATTTAGTCATACGTTGGACTATTCATTGGTAAATAATAACAGACCCAAGTCGCTCGATACTTCATCCATGATGGTTGATAAAATGAACAATCGCAATAAATCGTAAAAAACGAGCATCGGTCTAGAAAGCTGAGCACATAAAAAAGAAAGTAAAAGTTATGTTTAGACGAAAAAAATATTGAGCCCCGATTTACGATCTCGTTTCTGATTGTTGGTGATTTTTCACCCTCCGAAAAAATGGTCGGGTGGTCACCCCGGGGAAAACAAAACGGCAGGAAAGAGGCAAGTCAAGTAGGTTCGAGAGATTGCGAATTGGGGTGAGAAAAATAACAAAGAAAATAAAACCCATCGGCCGGTGGAAGTTGTGATGGGTGAGGGAAATAGAACTAGCGCACGTATAATAATATGAAAGCTTCAGCAGAATCGAAATCAAGCGTCGTACGTGTCTGTGCGTAGTTCGAGCAGCAAACTCCCATGATTTTGCGAGCGTGAGGACGAGAGTTAATGGAATAAAGGTGTCAGCACCATGGATGACACACGCCAAAGAGTTCGCAGTGCTCCTTGTGCTTCGCCTCGTACACGATGCGTTTTCACAACCGCGCACGGAACCACAAACTGGTAAACGCCCCATGTGCTGTATTGCCTAACGGTCGACGAAGGTAACAGGAGAAAAAGAAAGAGAAAGAGCGAGCGTTGGTGCGGTTGAGTAAAAAGCATTATTTCGCTCGTCGGATGGTTCGAAAAGAACGAACGAACATACGTGCGTCCATTTGTCGAACAGAAGCAGGCGTTGATATGGAATTGATCCGTTTTTTATAATTTTTTTTTCCTTTCCCCCGCTGTTCTTCTCCATTCGGTGGTTCAATAGTGAACCCGCAATCGGAGCACATTTTACTGACAACAGTCTGTGATGTTGAACTACGAAAAGTTTGTGGATACAAATGTAAACGGACATAAGGTTTCCAAGTCTTTAAGGGATTCTTGGGCGATATTCCGGAACAAGAAGTTCACGTGGAAGAGATCTAGAGCCTAGGGGTCGTGAAAATAATTGGTAGATTTTAATTACTGGGCAGTGGAGATGTTTGTGGGATTGTTATTTTGCTCGTTTGATATCGTGCCCTTCGTTCATAATTGAATGCCAAATAATCCAAAGGTTATGGCGAGACAACAAGCACGTTATTTATAGTCGTTCGATATACACGGGCGCGAAAAAAATCATATGTTGCAGGCCCAAGAATCATCCTACACATCCGGACATGTACACAACGAAGGTTTATAAATAACGTTTGATGATAAATCATTTCGATGAATAATCGTTGAGCCTCCTTCACGAGGGAAGGCTCGAGCCTTACATTTATAGATGGATACCTCAACCCGCACCCTCGTGGCATATCCGACTCTCAATCACCCAAAGCTCCATTCAAGAAAAGCCTAGAGATACAGAGAAAAGTCTTGGAGAAGCTTGTATTGGGTGAGTAACCTTACGAGAATTTGCTAATTTTGTTATTCTCAAATTTTCGCTTTTTGCAACCAACACGAAGCTTTTTAACCTATTGAGAATTTAAAGTAGCAAAAAAGTATGAAAGGTG
>JAPYYS010001643.1:20984-39160 GCA_030522525.1 Campopleginae sp. 14b
CGACGACGACGACGACGACGACGTTCGGTACCGGGGACGGACCCGCAGCGTGTCCGCAGCAATTTGCAACTTTTAATAGTTAGCTCGTGCTGTTTGCCTCCCTAGTTGTCTTGTGGAAACATCGGGCGCCCTGGAAGCCTTGCTATTTTTCCCCTTTCTCGCTCTCTCTCTTTTCCAACCCCTTGTTGGTTCATCCCTCTCAGGTCAACGGTATGCCTTAGCCACCGCAGCTACCTGGAGCCTTTATACTTTATGCAGTGGTGAAAATAAGTTTATATATATCGTAGTTCTTAACAGTTAATGTACACGCGCGGTTCTAGCCCCCCCTGGAGGCTCCTGTTACCTGCCATATTTATATATTAAACAGTGAAGTTTCATCCAACTCCGACCAACCCACTCACCTCTATCCACGAGAATTTCTCTTTTTTGCTATGCTTACTCTGCATGAGTGTTCTATCTCCCTCTGCCCTCTCCCTCACACCTTTTCCGGCCATAAAGCCAAAGCAGTTTTTCACGCAGTAGCTTATTTCACTGACTGCATCCGCGCGTTCACACTATTTTTGGCTCAAGAGATTCGACTATTCGTCGTTCGTATTCTGATCTTCTTGTAGATCCGCAATCATTAACTCGTTCTCCTGTAAATGATCCAACACGATAACACAGGAATTGGTGTTCGGCGCATTGCACTGTTACGAAAACGGCGGTCCCTGGTTTATGCAAGTGAAAGAACAACGAAACTTTGTTGAAGCAAATTCGTGCAGATATGCTCCTGCAAACTTACGATACTCTCGGTGAGGGTGACTGCATCGATTCGTGTTTGAAAAATGAAAAACTACACTGGCCGATGAAATGAGAGCTAGAAAGGAAAGTGGAACGGAAAAAAATGGGGGAAAAGGATATAGAAATAGCGGAGGAATGCACTTTCGAGCTGAAAACCGAGGGACGATCTCACGTCGTTCGGTAAGATATTTATAGTCTTATTATCTTGATTGATAACTCTTGGAGAGGGAGAAGGGGAGACCAGTGCCGGATGGCCACTGGCTAATATCTCATATAAGTGCGCTTAATGGCGTAAGATGCTTTTTTGCGAAGGAAGCGAAAAACTGTCGTGACAAGGGAGAACCTATGAGAGATAGTCATGAACCAGCCGAAGAAGCCATGAGGGTGAAAGCACGTTCTACACCAAGGGTAGAGGAATCCAGGTCTACCAACGACGCAAGGACTTTCGCCTCGCAGTTTTTCTGTGTATACCGATATTCCATGCTGTATATAATGTGACAAGGAAACAGGAAACAAGCAAACCTTATTCCGTCTCCGTCTCTCAGCTTTGGGAGCCTTATTTTTTGTATTTTTTGACCACATGGCTGGACCATTAGATCCGCTTGGACATTACGACGTCGTGGGACACCAATAACATGCGTTATCACTTTTTTTATATCTCTCGCGTGCTCTCACTTTTTTTCCTTGCTCTCTACCTCTTGCTCCGTTCCCTCTTTCCATCACCAGATTCCACGCTATCTCGTGTCGCACAGAACGGCTATTAAACATAAGTTTTTTTTTGTTATCAATATATTTTAATTATAGCCAGTTATTAAATCGGTTGGAGTAATTAAATAAAGTGTCATTACCCCAGCAGCTCATATTTTTTCGCTTCTGAAACTTTGAGCCAATGAAAAATTCATTTTTTCGGAAAGGAGAACTATTTGTTGTTGTTTCTTTTTCTTTAATTATTCGGATGAATATTTCGGGGTGACACTGAGTGGCGATCGCTACATGACTAGACTCCATAATTTTCGGTCCGACAGGCTTCTTAAGCGGACTCACCACGATGGCACAAAACACCAGGACGAAGAGACAAGTTTTTGTGCTCCAGCATGCTCAAACTCTCTCCTTGTCCTCCATTTATTCATTGAACAAACCGTTTGCCGGAGGAACCCGGTAAAACTTTGTCAGGGGTTTCTTGCGTCTTTCGTGGTATGACCAAAACGGGCCCCCAGTAGCCGCTTAAAGTTGGGCGAAACTGCGTGAAATCCCCTGTGCTGTACCCACCCAGGGATCGCCAAGATTGCTCTGGAAGCGAGAGACCGAGGCACGAGACTTTCACATGGTATGAGATAGTTTTCAACGGCAAAGGCTGGTAAATGACGCTTCTCTGCTCCTGATGGTCATGCTTTGCGCGTCTCTTTCCCGTCCAATGTTCCGGCCGCTCCCGTAGTCCAGTAAATATAGTCTTCCCCTTATATTCACGATTCTCTTCTCACTAGCATCGTGAAAATGTGTGCACGATGTTTACGATGAAATATTTTTTACGTGTCACATATTTCCGCACAAAATACCGGCTTCGCTCCTGGCCCGGACATTACCAGACGAGCTTCAAATAATTATAAACTCAGCAATTATTGAACTTTAACCTGCGGTTGGATTAAGGTTAGTCCGCAAAGTAATTTCAACTACTGTACTCGAGGCAGTCTCGAGTTATCCGCATAACAAACGTCCCAGGAGTTGAAAATTAAGTCAAAGCTCAGATTCGGGTTACCCGTCAAGGGAATTAGCAAGATCTGAGTCATGAAAGCTTCGGAATAAGTCGAAGCTGAACTGAAGTTTACTCCGAATGGAAATTCGTGATAAAACATCTGAGTTTTTAGAGTTTGATATAAATTCAAGTTAGAATTTTGATTGATTTAAAAAATGGAAAGTTCGTGCTGCATGGATGAGGGAACGGAATATATGTACTGATTTATATATCACAGAGAGCTCTTGAATGCATTGTAATCGTTGATGTAGCCCGTTCCCTTGCGACTCTTGTCATCAGCAGCTTTTTATACGGAAAACTGGCAGACCTTGCTGATCTCACAGCATCCACCTTGCTCGCGTATGATATATGATTATACCACGTGGTCCGGGCTTCCATTTTATTATTAGACATTACCCAGCGTCCTCCCTAACTCTCAACAACCATTTCCCTGGACCCTCGGACTACTTCCTGCGCAGATCCGTTCTTATCTAAACGCAAAAAGCACATAAACAAGTATCACTGGCGTTTGACATTTACAACCACCTGGAAAGAACAGCAATAACACACAACACTCGTAAACGTTCTCCCCTCAGACCTTCAGTTCGTAAATCTCGTTTCATTACAAGACACGCTCTTTGTATTGGAATTTGAAAAATTATCTTGTCCATGCTATCCAATTTTTGATTAATCGTATATAATTTAATTCACGTGCTAATGAGATCGAAGGTTGGTCATTCTTTTCGCATCAAATTCGCTGGAAATGTTGTGCCTGGCAGAGATTCATACAGTGAGTCGTTCTCGTTGTTGTTTCGAGAGACATATTTCGTATGAGCCGAGTTTCATGTTTGCGTGAATGCCGGACCAATTTCTGCTGTAATCTTTTAAATCGTGTGAATCTTCCAGTCGCACGAGTTACTTTACCTGGGAGCACAACGTGTATGTGTCAGTGGAGCGGAGTACCTAGCGAGCAATGTTCGTGGCTGTAGGATTACGGAGTCGTTTCTATAAATAATAGAAGCTCGGGATCCTCGTAAAAGTGGAAGGCCATGGAAGCAGGCGTGTGGCAGGGTACATACCGTGAGGTTGGTATGTACACATACAGATGTATGTACAGAGAAAGAGATTATATAAGTTATATAATAGGCAGAGATACAGGACAGGGGAAAGCGGTCTGTCGTGCCCACGGGTTCGTTTCTTTCGTTTTCCCTAGAGCGTTCCGCAGGTCTCCGCACAGGAACTTTCAATCCTCATTTGGGTCACTTTGCTGCTCCCCTCTGCCAACTCCCGTAATCCTGATCCCTGGGGATGGATTTCGAAAGCTGCCTTCTTCTTATCTAACAATTGTATCTTCTGTATAAAGATATATGTGCATGTAAAAATGGAGCTGTATATATACGAGGGAAAAACAGCGGAGAATTGAGTAAGTTTTTTTTTTTTTTTCTTTTTTCGTAGAGCTTTTGGAACTTTTTGTCGAGAACAAACTACCAACCACGTTTGCTGACCATACGCTTATACAAGTGGACAAAATGGTTAAGCCATAGTTTTCAAAGGCCAGGAGCAGCAACCTTCACGTCCAGTCCTTTTCACTCAGCGCAGAGTAGGAGCGTTCAGCATAAGAGAGTAGAATTCCTGGCGAGATACCACGTGCTTACGAACGTGAGACTACAGCTTGACGAACTGATGTTACCGAGTTCACACGTGGAAGCTTCCTGCCTTTAGCTTTTTCGTTCCATAAACAAGCCTTGACGCTCGTGTAGATCCAAGCATCCCTCTCTTCCTCCTCCCTCCCTCTCTCCCGCTCTCTGTCCTCTCGTTTTTCCTCCCCTTGTTCAACAGTCTCGCGAGTATTCCGCGCTGACGTATACTCGCGCTACTGGAATGTTGCCTTGAAGTGGCTGCTTGCCCCGTGAAGCATTCGAAACGCGTGACCTCCGTAAACACACGATGAAATAACGACTAATCTTTCCCTAACTCTCGCAAATTCGGCCAAGGCGATTTTTACCAGTTAATACAGAGCAAAGCATACGCAACAACGAAGTTAACGATATTTTCATTATTTCACTCAAAATTGGACAAGCTTGTCATCAATATTTATTCAACAATATGAAGTTGACGTTAATGCAAAACGTCAAATAAAAAATTAAATGTGAGTAAAAATCGATGAAACACGTCACGATGAGAAAAAAGAGTTATTTCGTTAATATACGAAAAAAAAATTTCTTAAATTATTGGAATGGTTTACGAATAACGTAACGTCCATATTTTTGTTCAATGTATTTGATGTCCCGCGTTAATGGATCGAATAACCTGCAGCGAGAGTTGAAACACCGGCGCGGATAAACTTTAGGGAAGAATGACGAGCCAATGCGCTCAAACTGATGGTATGTCACGAGCGTTTCGATGATAACGTTATTTACTATTCGGAGGAGAAAAAACACAACACGATCCTGCTACCATCGTGGGAGTTTCACAATTTCTGGGAAAAGCTGTCCAGGTCCGCCTGAGTGAAATGCGAAAATCGCCTTGAAAGAGACTTTTGGAGAAGCATCACGTGCATCATATCTACGAGGCTGCGTGAAACGACGAATTCTTCAAGTCGATATTTAAATTCCACACTCTCCGGCTTTTCGGACAAACTCTCTTTCTCTCCCTTCCTTCTTCGACTTTGATCCTGGTCCTCGGTAATTAAATTCTTTCACTTTCACGCAGGACTAACGTACCAAAAAGGTCACGACTGCTCGTGTAGATAACGGCACATAGAGACTACGCCCTACGCAAAACTCGTGTTAGACCATCATTCGCTTCAACACTTGCCTCCATCACTCCCTTACATCTTTATAACCTTTCTCATTCCTTCATCTCGCCTGGCTATTTCCCTTCTATTTGCTAAACGCAGACTATTTGTAGCCTGGGGATTTTCGTGTGCCACGAAAATGGCCCCATCTTCCGTTAGATTGCGAGGATTCTCGAGGTTTTTATTGAATATAATCGAGCATCGTTTCAACCTAGGGCACGAGTGACCCTCAAATTCCTGAGAAGAGAAAACTCGTATGTGCCCGCTAAGATACTTGGTAGAAAAGGGCAGAAAGTTATGAAACGAGAGATCGAGAGAAAAAGCATATTTCTCGAAGTGAAGACGAAAAAATTGACGATAGGAGCGGAAAAAGGGTGTGAAAGGTGAAGAAACGAAACAAGAGAGGGCGAGGAAGCAAACGATATTCAGAGTAAAAGATAAAAATTAAAGAGACCGAGTCAATATGTCACCCTGGAAGTTGGCTATAGCGTTAAGGGTTAAGAGTAGTCAAGAACGATGATAATTACCAAAAGTGAACGGGTAGAGAGAACCACACGATGGGAAGAGTCCCCTGTTGCATACCAAGGGATCTAGGGGACCTGCTTTGACATTCTAGCAGTAAACACCTTTGCCGGGTTGGGTATTCTCTCACAGACTCCCGTGTCTAAATTTCTAACAACAACGGGACCCACGATATGGCTCGGTAAAAGACAAATCGAATGTTCCCTCGAAAGCTCTTGAATTTCGAGTGGACCGACGCGTTCGAAAAATACGTTAAGATGACGCGTCTCTTGATATAATATCAGGGAACAACGTACCAGAAGAACTTCGCCCAGCATGACTGCGAGATGATCTGATTGCCAGAGAAATGAGTAATAATATCCATAATTCTTGAAATGCAGGAAGTTTCTTTGTATTAAATCGTAAGGTCCTTCGTAGTTTCTCGAATCTTCCGTTTAAATTATAAATCGTTGAGGATCATGACAATCGAGGAAGAGATGAGAAAGAAGACGATGTGTTCATCTCTCAGGCATTCCTTTCAACGTTTCCAGCAAGCCGGCGAAAGGCTACTAACTTATTTATGGTCTCGGAGGAATTTAGTAACTTTGATACGAAATGCGACAGGGGTATAAAAGTTAAATATACAAGAGGGTCGAAAATTCTGGATGAAAAATCTTTTCAGAATTCGTTGGGTTGTTCAGGAGCGTTTACAAAAATTAGCTCGATATTTTTTGTTCTGTTGGTTGTAGAGAACAAAAAGAATGAGGAGTTTGATCGTTACAAAGTTGTGAATACCGATGCACGAGTTTCCAAGCTCTGAGAGGACGAGAGTGTAGCGCGAGGGTATTTTTGAGTGGCGTTGTCACAGCGCGGGATAAAAGAAACAATTATATTGAAAGAGAGTTCGACAAGTTCCCATGGGACTTGGGACTGGCGATGCTCGACCCTTGGGGCACTTTCCGAGACTTTGATGACAAAGAGGGAAGAAAAATATGCGTATCTGTTCGAAAAGTATAAGAAACGAAACGCCGAACAGGATGAGGGTAAGAGCACGAGGTTAGAAAGGCAACGCCTTTGCGAATCTTTAAACCATCAAGAATAAAGACTGAAAGGTAAGATTGATGCAGAAATATCGTCAGCGTTTTATTTCTCCCTTTTTGAGTGATCGATAAAATATGCCAAAAACAAAAAGCTGCCCTCATAAAACAACAATCCAAACTTTCATGCGAAGAGCAAAAGCCAAGGGGGTTTTACTGCAAGGCAGGATATGCGAGGGTGAAATTGAGAAAGGCGAGGGACTACCCAGACGCTTCGAATCCTTCTGTTTCGCTTGTTATCATCATTTTAGTTTCTTTTCCTGAGGCTGAGCTTGTTTCTCGCGCCAATTCTTTTCCTTTCGTAGCCTCAGACCACAGACTCGGCTGGTACACACTTATAATGCAACGATTTCGCGTATATTTTTTCATCCACGAGACTCGTTCCCGTTTGGATAACTCGGAAGTGAGTTTTTTTTCAACATTTTAGAATGAAAATTTTTGCGTCGAAAGAATGGTCGACGTACAGACTCCGAGAACGTTTTCTACTCGGTATATATGCTTACCCATCCTGCGAAGATCGGACAGGGAGAACGAAGCCCAAGTAGCCCAGAAGCATGTCTACCTCTTTGTTGCCCAACCCCCTTAACCTCTTTTTAGCCCCCGCTGGTAGAGCCGAGCTGGCCATGTACAAGAGCTATAAAAGACGTCGGATAAAAGCGAAGCATTAAAAGAAAATTCATGGTATCTCCGGCAGCTCCGATCAGCCTCGCTCTGCCTCCCTCGCCCCGCTCTTTTCCTATTTTTACCATGCGTATGCGCACAGACTTCCGGCTCTACAATCTTTCGAGTGTACTGGACGAAGAAACCCAACACTGCGAAATGGAAATATCGTTGTGTGCTGGAGGGCATCCCTCTGTTAGGGGAAAAACGTCGAGTTAAGTACGAATATGCATTGTAGGGGTATCCAGCTATACAAAGTATGTAATATGCGTCTGTGCTACAGGCATGGACGAATATTAGTTCCTTGGCTACACTCGTGTATCTTTAGTAGGTTGGTTATGGAATCGGTGATTACGGACCTTCTCTTGCAGTAAAGCTTTACCCAGTGTTACCCTCCGGACCAAGAGGATTGTGAGCTCGTGAAAATTTCCAAAGATCCTGAACTCTCCCTCCAAGAGTTCGAGCAAGAAATCCACTGATCTTCCGGCTTCATCTTACCGCTGCAGCTCGGATATTATCATGTATATTTTCTGGCTAAAACGCTAGTCGGATGGTTGCGTCTCTGGGTAAAAGAGAGGATATTAAGATCGCGAGCGAGAGAGAATGGTATGAGCGAGAAGAATTCTCAGTTTGCAGCATCCAAGGAAAGACTTAACTCACGAATTTTACAAGCTATCCCGGATCGTTCGGTTAGATAAAAGTGGCGAGGAGAATAGGAGGTTATTTAGATATCGGTAGCAAACATTTTCGAGATATTTTTCGCTCCCGGACAATGGAAAGAGATGATGAGAGTGAAGGAATCCTTTTTGTCCTTCAGGTTGTGAGAACGACGATGTTATAGTGTCCCTTATAGTCATCCGGAATCACCTTCGAAGACACGTGCTCCTTTTCTTTCTTCCACTCTTCGCAGCTTATGGGGGAATTAGCTTAGGGAGATAATGCCGAATTGTTTAGCTTCTTTGTGAGTCTTCGGAATTTTGTTCCTTCTCGTGTGGAGGCTATGGCGAAGGTTGAGGACGATAGAAAAATATTGATGACACGATCAAACTTCGCTATGCAATTGTTTCGAAACGAAACTTTTTATCAAGCGACATAATTTCCGTTCATTCTCGACGATAGAGCCGGAGTCTTCTTGTCATGTTTTTTGCATCCATTTAACTTTCCGTTTCTCGTGCTCTGACTTGTGAAACGCATCGCTGAGAGCCCGCGGGATCTGCTGGATTCTTTAAACGTCCGATCGGTACTGTTCACTGTTTCTGTTTCGTCTCGGCAAAGGAAATATCCCCAAAGGGAATTGATTTCTGGTTGGAACGAGTTCTATTGCTCATCGTAGCAAAACAAAGCTGCAATATATGAATAGCTTTGGCTTTTAGTTTTTGCATTATGAAAGGCCAGTAAATGTAGAGCAAACTTTACAGGATGCACGATAAATCTGTAAATAAAATAAACATAATTCGGTAGTTGGACGAAATTAACTCGCGATTTACACGTTTCTTTTAGACTTTCTCGAGCCTTCGTTATAACGTGTAACAAAATAATAACGACGACGAATAGCGCGTTGCTCGAAGACTGGATCGCTTATTGATTAATAGAATTGATGGTCCTCGTCTCGGTCCTCGTAGACACACGCATAGACGCATACATTGATGTATGCGCGTGTGTTTACTGAAAGAGGAAGCAGCGAAATGGATATAAAAATACATGCTCGTATTTGTATTCATTCTCGGTGCATAGGATGCATACAGTGGATGAATTGTTCGAAGCCTCTTCGTTTGAGCGTTTGTCAAAACGTGGAGAAACGAATTTATAGCTTGCACCTAACGAGATATCTCGAACACGGTCGATCTCGTAAACGATTCGGTCCACGGTCGACAGATAAAATGACAGAGAGGGATGGAGTGGGAGAGATAGAAAGGTTAGTGGGAGAGAGGCGGGAGGGGCAGAAAAGAAGGAGAATTCGGAACTGGACGAGCGCATCCCTTGTTCCCAATCCCCTTTCTCGCTGTTCCGCGACCGGTCGCCGTGTCGTTAATCCGATAAAATAATAATTCTTTCTTTTTCCAGTGTAGCCGCTCTTCACTCAGGGGGCTCTGATGGATGGGGCTAGCCTTTGAGTTTTTGTCACCGTATTCCGAACTCTTTCCCTTCTTCTCCCTCTGCACCTCCTCTTTCTCTCTCTTTCGCTGTCTTCCTGTATACATCATTGTCGTTCGTTTTCCTGGGCCTCCGGATCTCACTCTAGTGCGTTCTCGCTTGACAAATCTCGTTTTACGACACGTCCAGCCGAACCTCTCTGCCCCGCAGCCTCCCGCTACTCCCTTCGCTTTTATCCCTGTTCCGTTATTATTATTCATCGAGGTACGCGAGATAGAGACCCCGAACTATATGCGATATATGTCGACCGAGTTCGTACATTCTCCCTCTGTATATGGATTTCCTCCACCTCTGACCCCGTATCTGACCGAATATCTCGAAATGATATAACGCGTCGGAGTGTGTACACTCGCTAATATACAATTTACGGGTCGAGCTGACAAAAGATCGCCAGCTCACATGCGCGCACCTATGAATTACTCTGAGGCTGTTACAAATTTTCATGAACCACTCTTGTTTCTTTTTGTGCAAATATAAATAAACGAAAAATCATCTCACTCATATTATTTCGCGTTGTTGTCAACATTTCATTTATATTTTTTTTTTCTGTATCCACGCGATACGTTATGTCGTATTCGTGGATCTTTTAGCTGAGCCACGAGATAAATAATAAAAAATAAAATATCTATATGTATACAGATTAGGTATGAGAAAATAAATTTTTTCTTTCCTCCATAAAACTAGGCGTTACTCTTTATTCACCTCGCTGCCGTGTTTCATCGTGTGAAATTCATGGTCTTGAAGATCATTTACGACAATCACGATTTTATGGTATTACTTTTTTCAATCCTCGACCTACAAATATGGCCCAGCACTGTAAATCGTTATAAGGAAAACACACACGAATCCATTTTAAATGGATGGGTCGCCTCCACATTTTATTACGTTCGCCCCAGCATATTTTTTCAAACTTTCTGAGCTCGTAAATAGAGCTATTTTATTTTTTCTTCAACCATGAGACACTCTTTTTAGTTCCCATTAGCAAAAATCTCGGTATCAATAAGAACACACAAATAATAAATTTACCAAAAAATTACTGAATTCATTGCACGCATACACTTGTCAAGCTTTATTCCATCTTCTAGATGAAAGCGTCAGATTAAGTAACAATAAATAACCATTGGCTGCCACATTTCCCAGTCATGACTGAAGAAGACGTAAAAGCTTACAATAATTACGTTTTTTTAAAATACTGTTCCGACAATGAATTTCAATGCATTTTAGTTGATCCGGAGGAATAAATATTAGGTGGAGTGATTTCGGGGTTCCCGAGAGTTATGGAGCCTCTGACGAGGTCACTACTCGCTCGGGTGACCGTTGAGGCATAGGCAATTAGATAATACCAAAAAATTACGTGTAAATATTGATATTTGCACTTTGTTTTCATTATTATCGAGCGGTGACGTTGTTTTTTTTCTCCCGCAGCATAACAGGATGAGACAACGTATTGTACATGATTTACGATAAACGCAGGGAGACCCTCAAGAGAAATAGTGAGAACAAGAAAAAGCGAAGCAAGTGCCAGGAGAAGGAGGATTAAAAATGAAGTGATTGACGAGGAGAGATCAAGTGCGATGTAGTACATCCGGTTCATATCCCTCGTGGATACATACACGACCGCAAAATCCAAATGCGAATGAGCACGCGCGATGGATATGCGTGTATAATCGTGTGGTGTATACGTTCGAAGCAAAAGTGAACAAGCCTATATATTCGATAATTTTATGCTACTTTATGGGAGATTCGAGGGCGTATAAATTTTGTACGCTCAAGCGGCATTGACTCGCGACCGAACAAGCGACCCCACAAGCTTCCGCAAAATTCGTGTGCATCTGTGTGGTATGTGCGTGTATGGAGAAACGCGAGAGGACAGAATTATGAGGTTCGCATGCATTATTACACAGCGACGACCGAAGGGGCAAGAGGAGCACAGTATCGGAAGGAAAGGGCAATATCCAGATACGTGAGACTTTTACGAGAAATATTTTGATGCTTCAGAGAACTATTCTGCTTTGAGTTGGCATGCTCTTAGTTGACACCGTTGCGAGAAATTATTGATGAGCTTTCTTCCGTACGGGGAGTGTTCGAGCATTGTTTACCCCAAAAGTCAGATGAGTCGATCTGTGGGGGAGCGTGGAATGATAAAATATCTTCGACATGCTTTTTTTTGGTTTTTTTTTTAATTATTTTTTATTTGTTCGCATTGTTAACGTTGATAAGCTTTTAGCCACTCTGACACTTTTGGAAAATATTTCTGGCGGCGTTTTCGTCGATTTTTGGCGGTGTTTCGATCAGCGAGAAATATTTTTTCCAGTTTATACCTTCGCGAATGAATTGCGAACAAGTAACTAAAGATTTAAAAATAAACGTCACGGAGTTTTTATGTTTTCATTACAAAAAAATCATTACAAAAAATTACATTTTTAATGAAAAAAGCTATTGCAATGCTCAACAAGATACTAATTCGAATTTATCTTCGGGGTATCCACGAACGATCAATTTTTCATTCAAGATCAAAGTTTCATCTGTTTTTGTTGTATTTATTATATATAAAACGGCGATAGCTTTTGAATTTCCCGGGGTATATTTACAGATCAAAGGGCTACAAGCTTTTTACGCTTTTTACGATTCGAAAAATCTGTGGTGACTATATGTGTATGTGTATGTGTATAAAGCTCTGCTATCGACAGAGCCCTCGAGCTGTAACTGTTTCCATTTGATTCCACGGAAACATAGGGGAGCCACAAAGGGTTGAATTTTTTTTTTTTTTTTTCGTGTACTATATGTACATGCGTGTAAAAGTTACGACTAACTGGAGGCTGCCAGGACACAGGGAAGTTTGAAGGAAAAAAAGGGAGCCATGTGGACGCAGGACGAGAGAAGAGCTTCTGGGTTATGTTTTATCGAAGTAAAGAAAAACGTACGATCGTCTGTGTTCAATAACAGAAAGACATCGCTGGATCTGGTTGGAATGCAGTCACTAGACTCCGAGGCAATGCCACGCATCGAGCTTTTTTTTCCTCGAGCACAATCATGTGCATGTATAACAGGTGTGTATATATTTGCCGAAGAAAACAAGAGCAGCGAGCAGCTCAGACAGCCGGCAGCAGAAGCAACGTGTTGAAGTAGGACAACTCGAATTCCGTCAACTTCTATGTACTGAATCATTATTAGCAAACAAAAGGGCCTAACCCACTTCACTTGGTGCGTTTGATCATTTCAATTGAGGCCTTTTGTTGGCCAGCCGTTTGAATATCTATAGTAGGGACGGCGATGCTGAGCAAACCACACACACACACACACACACACACGCGCGCGCGCGCGCGCGCGCACACACACACGTGGGAGAATATACAAATACAGAGGGAGAAATAGAGAGAAAGGGGGAGAGAGAAAGAGCGAGCAGAAAAGTCTTTTTCTATTGGCATCACGATTGGTCCAGCTTGGAGGCTGCGCGACCAAGCAGCGTTTGATATTGGCCAGCAGGTCAGAAGACAACGAAAGCTCGGTGCTCTGCTATTGGCGCGGAGGGCGGAGCTAGCTAAACTAACGCAAAAGCTTGCTTTCAAACTCTAACATATATATAGCCTCCTCTCGCATTCCTCTGTGTATATAGACGTGCACATATATATATTTGATAGATGTATATATGTTTATCTAGTTTGCCTTCGCTTTCACTAGCTCCGAGCCACTTTCCATCTCCCTCTGGTTCACCGAGTGCGCCGCGAATACTCTTCATGCTATTTCACCACTGCTCTTTCCTCGTTCTCCACATTTCCCGCGCTTTCGCATTCGGCGTTTCTACGCAGCTTGAAAAATCACAAGAATGAGATGCCATACTCACGTTCATCTTCAATTCTTCGTCCCACTTTTTGATTGCCATGCATCGAACAAAAATAAAATAATAAGTCATATTGCTGGCGGTTGTCATTTCTTTTTCGTAACCATGATGACCGCACCAACTAATTACGAGATCCCTCAATTTCTGTACAAACCCTGCTCGTAGGCGTTCATAAACATGACGGAATTGAAATCTGGACCCTGAAGGAAAATTGAAAATTATTTAGAATCCAATCTTCGGACCTCCGATGACGCGTAAATGAGTCAAGATCGCTCAGGCCAGGTATTGAGAGACACTCGGACCCCGATTTCCCTAATAGCATCGATTAATGTTTCGCCCACCAGAATGACCGAACAGTGCAGGACCAGGAACCCCCATGGACACGTTATTGGAACGAACCGTTTAAGTTTAGGGACCCCGTTCGACCTAACTAATTTCGTCTCGATAAGATAATGGATTTGAGAATTAATTACCGCAAATAATGAGATGAAAAAGAATTTGACGCTCATTGAAAACATTTAATCGAGAGTGCTCTTGCTTGATAAAACGGATTATTACTTTCATGACTCAAAATAGAAGGAGCCTATAACATTTCCTTACAAATCCGCTTTTAATTACGCATCAGTCATTGTTATTGTTTCAGCAAATGATATCAACTCTGAATATGGTACAGGACGAAGATTACAACCGTTCGGATTCTAATTGGCTGTAAAAAATGGTGGAATTTTCATCCTTTTTACTGTAAAATTCGTGATGACGCGTCCATTCTATTTTTTTTTTGTGTACAGCAGTCGTTCCGATGGGCATGATCATTAAATGGGTAGCAATTGCTCCAGAGAGCTATATCACATTGGAAATGTAGGTCGCAACGTTATCCTATACAGTGCAATGGCGATGCTGAGCCCTTATGGGCTTTTACACTGTTTTGTAAACACACATGTACATGGATATAGGTTTATTGCTATGGACATTAACCGTGCATCGATTCTCGTAATAAGCACCGACGTCCAAACTCCTCGTAAACCAGCGGACTAACGGAAAATAATAAAAGCCCATAATTAGCGGAGTTAACGATTGGGAACTGTGCACCAAAACAAAATCTTAACGAGAAAAATATAAAAGAAGGGTATTTTACGAATTTCACTTGGTTATTCGAATCACTGCTTTTTTTCCATAATGCCACGCGGAATGAGAGGATATGACGAGGGCGGAACTTGGAGAGGAAGAGGCGTGACGCTAATTTAGTTGATTCACTTTTTACGATCACATTTGAAAGATTCTAGTCATCGTTTTTGTATAATTGACCGTTTACATGCACGTAGAATGTTACGTCCCAACCAACTTCCTTCCCGGGTGCATCCTTACTGAATTGGAAAAATAAAACATGAGCCGGTAAACAAAGTCGAAAGGTGAAATGGTGGTTTTTTTTTGCGAACTTGAAATCGAAAGTTTTATAGTCTGAAAGATCGAAATGTCTTATTCGGAAGAGGAGAAAAAAATGTCGAGATTCGACGAGATACACAAAAATTATTTTTCGACAATATTGATTGATAGTTTTGCTAATTTTCAGCCAAAAAACCAAATATTTCGTGTTTCTATCACGAAATATTTCGGCGAAAACTCACACGCATCTCGTAAATCTTTACGGCCCTGGCATATGCATATGAAATGATGAAAAATGACGCGAAAAACCATGAAAACGGAAAGCGTCTAGGAACGACGTCAAAGTGTAATTTTCGAAAAACTGCAGGTTTATCTGACCGGATGGAATTTTTCTATGATCGTACCGAAAACGAGGATGATGACAACATGTGGAGCATGTAACAAGGAGTGAAGTGAGCTTCGAAGTGAAGCTCCCGTAATCCCTTTCAAGGTTGACAAGCTTCGAGCTTTTCTACGCAAAGGGCGAGCTGACAGAGCTTTCATCCTCTCTCGAAGCTTCGTCCTTTCAGTCTCTTCCCATGCTGTTACACATTGGAACTTTCTATCCATCCTAATACGATATTTTATATATAAATTCTCGATTTTGCGAGCAGCATCATGTGCATCACTGAATAAATATTGAACCGCACGCAGAAAGAAATAAAATTGGGAATGACCGCACGCAGCAACAAACGGCAACGCGGTGGCAAATTCGGAATGTTTGTAATTATTACAGAGTAGACTGGACCATTTCAATGGAAAAATAAAAAAATCTTCGCATTGCTCAAGGGAATAGCACATACTGGAAATGCGTGCAAAATGCTCTCGTAAGCAACGATACGAATGCGTCGTGCCTACGACAATATTTCCCTCTCTAGAAATGAGTGTACTCTACGAGGGTGTGCGCCCTTACCATTCTGTTATACATACGTGTATATAAACGAGGAATTAAGAGAAAGGGGGAGAATGCATAATGCGAAGTACAACAAGGGCCGGTGGTAAGCGCAAGCTGAGTGTGAGGAGCGCAGAAAATTTTATTTTTTCACGTTTAAAGGCCGCTTTATCGGTAATGTTTTAATCGAAGTCGTTTTAAACTCAAGCTGCATCGTGATGACGTGCAGTCTCAACGTGAACTCTCTCGAGGTTTCAGCCTTGCCTATAGGCACTCATGAAGAAGGAACGAAGAGAAAAAAAAAACGAGTAAAGAAAAATGAAACAAAGAAAATCGTCAACACGCGAGCGACTCCTGGGACACACGGAAAAAACGCAGGGAAAATGCAAAATCAGTGGAAATTACGATCGCACGGTATTATTCACGCTCTCCAGTAAATTAACTTCTTTTCTCTCACTCGCTTCAACTTGTTGTATCAACAGAGATGGTCTCAGTTTTAAAAAAAATGGTTCTATGAATGATTCATAAATTACGATAGAACAAAAAATGCATGAGCTGATTTAATTCACCTTCTGCCTTTGGCACGATGACATGACTTGTTGTATTTGGTTAATATATCGTACCGCAGTTAAAATAAGAGATCTCCTGATGCATTTCGATTTATAGCCAAAACAAGGACGTAACGATGTGACAGGAACAATGGAAAAAGGGAAGAACGTCGAAGCTCCACGTGTCTGCAACTTTTCTTCAAATGACTAAGGAAGAGTTTGATTGAGTTGATGGAACTTTATGCGTTGTCGTGAGATGAGATTGGCCCTGAGACGGTAGTGAGTGGGAGGGAGCCAGACAGAGAGAGAGAGCTCGAGTTTGCTGTGTCTCGGAGGATGCCGGGTTGATCAATCGAAAGTCCCAAGAACGCTGCCCTTGGCCACACGTTTTTCACGAAAGCATCCTGCAGTCAATTACAGCGAGGGAAAAAAAAATCTTATCTCTGCAAACTATCGGGCTTATCCAGGGGGACACATGAGCGTGAGACTAAATAGGATTCAACGCAACGAGTGATGATCACGTGATGTTCCTCATCGAAAAGTGAAATCGCCTTTTAGCGCATAAAAAAGAACGTAAACGATAATTGAGTTGCTTTTTTCGAAAAGAGATAACGTTGAATTGTTGTTGGTATGACTCTCTTCCTACAGTCTCGTAAGCTTTCGACTTGCCTTTCGCGCCATAACTCTATATACATTTCTCGTTCCGTTGCTCGTTGTCCGCTTTACTGTACGGGGCACTTAACCCAATTAGCAGGCTGTGTGTATAGCATCTTCTAAATAGCTCACAACACATGTACACACAGATACACATGTGTGCATATATAATATAAAGGAATATATATATGAAACAGTAAATGCAGTATACCTTTTCTACGAAGCAAACGTGACGAGGCTCTTACATAAGCATTATAAATAACGCATGTACGAGCTATTTCAATTCTAATGCAAATTGGAATTATTTTTGAGAAATTCAAACAATCATTCCGACGACTGATTTTTTGTTGTGTTTTTTTGTATGAACTCACTTTTTTTTTACATTCGAAACTGAAACGTTGATATTTTGGTCAATACTGATTTGTTTAATCGACGAGAAAAAAAGTTGCCCCGTCCAACCTTTTCCGATTGATTGCTCATGGAATTTCACACTCTCAGTTTGTTGTTTGGACCCCACAAGTGCAGTTATCGAAGAGCCGAATAAATTCTCTACGCAAAATGCACATGATGAAAAGCAATGGAGCGTGGGGCGGAGGGGGGAAGGGGCAGAGAGAGAAAAATGGAGAGGAACGCGTAAAGCCAACCCCACAAGCGTAAGCTTTGCTTTGTGTAATCTCGAATCCTCCTCTTTTCTCTCATTCCACTCGCAGCATTCACCGGTATTAAATTCATTAATTTCGAGAGGCCCAGGCACACGCGTCGGTACAATTACCGGAATTAAATAATAATAAGCGAGCCTTGGTCTCCTTTTCACTAAATCCTGCTGCTAACTCACTCGTTTTTTTATCATTTTGTTTATGCTATGTGCATGTGAACGCGACAAGCCAGAATAACCGTGTAATATTAAACACATTAATTGATTCATAATGACTAGGATACATTTTTATTCTCGTGGTAATTTATTGTTAATTTATTTTAAATAATCAACGCGCACGCAAACACACATTCACAAACGCCTCTTGCTCGGAGTTATACATAGAATTCTCACAAAAATGACCATAATGATTCTTTTTACACATAAACAAGTATTTACAAAAA
>JAPYYS010001644.1:0-18975 GCA_030522525.1 Campopleginae sp. 14b
TTTCTAAATTTAAAGACAGCGAAGGTGTGGGTGTGTGTGAGTGTGTGTGTGTAAAAAAAAAAAAAAGAAAAAAAAAAAGAAACGTTTGTGCAGCGAGCGAGTCCTTGGGGGCGAAAAAAAAATTCAAAAAAAAAAAAACAAAGGAAAACTATTAAAATAGCCGGGAGAGGAAATAATGGGACTCGGTGGGGAAACGCACTGAAATAATTGGGAGCTCCGGACGCTCGATCCTCCCCTCGCGCGGAAATGAATAAAATTGAATTTCAAAACTATTAGATCGCGCCAACGCCAAATTCATTAATTGTTATCGACGATTAAAACAGCAAAAAGCGAACCAATTTTGCGGGAAAAAAGAGAGAAAAAAAAACCAAAAATTTGATGAAAAATGAAAATTGTTGAAGAAGATTGATAAAAAAATGTTCACTCGGCAATATTTCGATTATATATTTTCCTACGTGGCCCCACACCGGGCTATACCCATTTCCAACTTTTTATACTGTTAAAATGCGTTCCTAATATGCTCAATATTGCGGAAATTTATTATTCCCAACGGTAGAGCGCCAAGACCCCGCGCAATCATATCCGACTCGCTCCTGAATAAACACCAAAAGACACATACCCATACACACGCTAAATATAAATACCAAGTACAAGCTTTTTCATCCGGAATCGATCAAATAAATGAAGCGAAATATTTTTTTAAGGAATAAACTTGTTTTTTTTTTTTTTTTTTTTTTTTTTTTTTTCTAGTGAAAATAATTATTTTCATTTTTTTGATTACTAATATTGGTACTGAGAAAAATTAAAATTCACAATCACTTTTCTCATTCGAATATTCATTTTTTTTATTTTTTATTATTTTTCTCATTCGAATAATTATTTCAATGAGAAAAAATATAATCGAAGAAAAAAATAAGAATTATTCGAATGAAAAAATTATTGTTTTATGTGGAATTTGCTCAATTGCTTCATAATTTTCAAATTTCCCTCAACGGAGTAGCCCAAAAGGTTGAAAACCGAAAAAACGTCAAAAACGTGAAATTTCGTGGACTAAGATTTTTTTTTCATCGACGCAAATGAAAGAATTGACAGGTCCATGTTTTTATCAGAAAAAATTTGCAACGATATCGGACATTGTCCAAATGAAAAATGTTTGGAATACGAGTTGAAAATACAAAAAAAAATTGTGACGTCCATGAATTTTGGTTCGTTCGGCCTGAAAGGGCGTGTGTACGTTTTCGTCGTCGATTATACGAGACGTAATGGCTATGACACACGAGATGGCCCAGACCTCGATCCTTCTCCCGAAATGACCGATAAAGCAAAAAGCAAAAAACTATTCGATCAATATGACGATCCTTTCCAACGATTGAGCAAAAAAGGGGAGCAAGAAAAAATTGCAATCCAGTTCAATGCAATTTTTCTTGTTCCATGACGTTGCAAAAAATCGTTGTGGGTGAAAAAAAAACAAAAAAACAAAAAACTGTAGAGCGTGATTTTTCGACTAATTATCTCTCTGATTAATACATTTTTAGAAAAAAATTTTGAAGCAAAAAAAAAGCAAAAACTCTTCATTTTGAGGGGAAAAAAAAATGGATTCATTGTCAGGAAAAAAAATTTACTTCGCGAAACCGAAAAGGCGACAAAAAATATAGATAAAAAAATCGAAATTCGATATAAAAAAAAAAATAAAGTAAAAAAAAAAAAAAAAAGATAATCGAGGGTCGTCGAGGGTTTGTAAATTTGTTTCCAGCCCCCGGATCATCAACGACTGGACCAGCTTTATTCGTTAAAAAATAGGGACTCGATGGTGAAAGACTAAAAAGCACTTTATCCGGTCGGAAAAATTGAATGGACGAATCGTGCTGTTGGAATAGCGTTTCGCATTCGCCCGTATTCGATTGAAAATCGTTCTGGCTTGAAAATAAAAAGCAATCAAAAATCGAGTACATCGATGAATGTCTTATTGATTAATTGGACGGGTCGTTAATCATTTTTCGAGCGTACAAAGGATCAAATTACTCAAATTTAATTATACGCGACGCGATGCCCGAACGAGGATCGATCGAGTGGAGAGAAAAAAAAAAACAAAACAAAAGAAAAATTCACAAAAATTGAGGAAAAAGGAGAAAAAAAAAAAACGAAAGGGAAAAACCTTGACGCAACGAGGTCGGTGGTTGGCGAGCCAGTGGTCAAGATCAGATGTGGTCAGACCGAGGTCTCGTACCTTGTAACACCGGGGGACACGAGAAGCAAAAGTCTCAAATTCGCTGCGTCAAGCTTCTCGTCTCCGATTACCACAATATCCCCCGAAAAATTCAATTTCATTGATCAAGCATTAAAATCCAATTTAAAAAATCCATTACAATAAGACGAAAAGCAAAAAGAAAAAAAATAAATACTACGAACGTTTCGAGGAAAAGAATTCGATCTGCAAATGGAAAAATGTTGAAAATTCTCATTTTATTTGTAAAATAAATAAAATAAATAAATATTTGGAAAATATCCCATTTGTAAGAATGAAATAAGCGAATGAATAATTGACGAATAATAGGCGAAAAAAAAAAGTCGAGACGGGAGGTGAAAGATTTTTTAAAAAATGAGAGCTCGGTTGAGAAATGAGGAAAGTAAATTCGTGACATGCCAAGAGGCTAGATTTGTGATGAGAAACGAGACGAGTCGTAGAGGCTCGAGGCTTTTTGGTGCGATTAGCACGTCGTCGTCGTAGCGTCGATGAAAATATCGAGTGGTAGATGAGAAAAAAGAAAAGCCTAGGAGAGAGACAAATTGCGGCGGCCCGTAATGACAGAATCTCGAATTAATGACATGGCGTATATGCCAGCACCGTCGCAACTAATGAGACCCTTTGTACACATGGAGGCGAAACACCTTTTCCACGAGATTCTTCCCGTCTGTTCTCTTGGGAACTAACGGAAAATGTGAAAATAAAAGGATCTCGTTTGTCTGACGGATTCCGTCGATTCTTTGCATGCGTTAACGAAACTCTCTCCCATCCAAAATCTCAAAGAGCCAAAAAATTGAATTAAAAATGACAAATTAAATGAAAATCGATGGTGTTGGGATAGTTTGGAAGGGCCAATTGAAATATGAAATTTCTAGGGCCTGCCGCGGGGATTGAGATGCAACGCGGTTGGGAATAAATACGAGTGAGTGAAAAGAGCCGGGATAAGGTTATTGAAGAAGGAGAAAGAAGTGAAAGAAAAAGGTGTAAAAGAAAAAAAAGCTCGGCAATGAATGGGGCGAGGCGGTAGGAGCAGCAGCAGCAGCAGCAGTTTCTCCTTATTTCATTCGTTCCATGCTAAAGTTATAGAGATTCTTGGAGGTGGGAGAGAGAGGGAGAGCTCGGTGGTGCTTAACGTCGGTGCAGAGACGTCGTATATCGTCGGACTGGCTGGCTGCCAGCTCAGCGGCCACGGAGGTGGTTTGGTGTAAGTTGCTGGTGCTGCTGCAAGTCATTTTCCGACTGTACCGACGCGCGAGAGGCGTCGAGCATGCGAGAATGTTCGAAATTTTTTTCTTTTTTTTTGTTTCTTCCTTTTTTTTTTCTCATCTCTTTTTCTCTCGAACCAACTGAAAAAAAAACCAAAAGTGCAAAAAATCGTGTCTCGTTTCTGGTCTCGATTTTTCAATTTTTTCTTTCTCATTTTTCGTGAAACAAATGCAGTGAGAAAAATCCGAGTCGGTGAAATTTTCCCCGTGGCCCAAACAAACGACCAAGGGAAAATCACGAGAGAAAACAAAAAATAAGAAAAAAGATGTTCAAGTCTCAGGAAAGACGAAAAAGTGTGTGTGTGTATATAGAGATATAAATAAATTACACGTATACGAGTTTCCGTACACTCGTTTACAAAGTTGTTATCGAGTTGGCGCATTTTCACCCTCTCCCAACCTGCTTACTGCCTCGTAAGCACCCTTATGCACTTCGCCTCTTATATCTCCATGAGCAAGACCAAGAGCGAGGCAGAGAGAGAGAGAGAGAGAGAGAGAGAGAGAAAGACTCTCATGCCTTTCTTGGACCATTACTTTTTCCGCAGCAATTAAAACGAGGCTTCTCCCTCGTGCCTTCCCCATGAGCTGACGAGCAGCAGCAGCGGCTCGTCATATATAAAAGACGATTCATGAAAAATCAACCTCCACTTTATCATGGTCCACGATATTTACAATGCAAATAAAAAATTGTCATTGAAATAGAAAAAAAAATTAAAATTCGCTGTATAAACGTCCCCAGTAAGCAGTTTAAAAAAAAAAAGCAAATGTAAATTTTTTTTTTTTCATTTTTTTACGATCTCGAAAGGGAAAAATTCGTTGCATGGCTCTGAACCCCATCGATTATGGTGTCAGTGTCCGATAAATTATAAAAATCACAATAATCATTAATAATTCAATGAATCATTGATCGTTCGTCCTTAGGAAGGACCTGGTGATGGAAAAAAGTGGAAATTTTTTTTGTTTTTATTTTAAAAAGAAGAAAAAAAAAAAAAAAATTTCTTGCGAGTGTTTTTTTTTTCAATTAAAGTGCCACCCTCATGGTTCGTGACTATATAGGCCCCCTCGTATACACGTCTGTGGGTGTATCGTGTGTGCATAGTGCAACAAGGACTCTGGCAGGAGTCCTTGATAGCCAGGAAAGCCCTTGGGGGGGTCCTTGTTTTTTTTTGTTCTCTCCCTTCCAATTCGAATGGCACTTAATAATGAAAATTAAGTGTTTTTCTCATCAAGAGAGATCGAGTCACTGGTTTTTGACTTTTTCTTTGCGAGTCGTTCTCCGCGATCTGCCTCCCTCGCATGCACCAGTCTCGTTGGCTCTCTCACGGCTTTTTTCTCGTATAGTCAAAAGCTTCGGGGACAACCCTTTTTGCCGCGCATTCTCTCAAATCCTCCTCGAATTCTCGAGCGTATGTTTCGCAGGAGAAAGAGATAGGGAGGGAGAGAGAGAGGGAGAGAGAGAGAGAAAGGGGCAAGCAGGACGAGAAGAGAACAAAAAAAAAACGTAAAACCGCAGCAGGCTCGAGCTAACGAGACGGTTGAAAGGAATAATTAAAGAGAAAAATTTTATTTTACATTGGGAACAAATTTCGAAATTCACTCTCTGGCCATATGAGACCGCAATTTTTTTTCAAAAAATCAAAATAGCTAAAAAAAATGAGAAACTTTAAAGAAAAAAAAGAAGAAAAAAAATGTCGCGTCATAAAAATTGGACTGAATATTGATCGCAGCCAATTTCGGAATTTACTCTCCGCCGGTATGAGCCAAAGATTGTTTGAAAAATTGGAAAAAATAAAAAAAAATTGGAAAAATGAAGAAATTTTCGTTTTTTAAATACTCTGGCGAAAAAAAAGTAGGAGAAAATATTTATCATTAAATAATTAATCCGGAATTTTCCGTACAGAGTTTCGGCAAAGCCGAGACGTAAAAATGACCAATTTTTCATGCGCATATTTATGCATAGAAATAACAAGAGAATGAAAAATAAAAAAAAGAAAAACGCGAAGCGAGCTCAGAGGGTAAATAAAATCAGCTGGTTCTGCGGGAGCCAAGACAGAAACGGGCGCGGGTTGTTACCGCGAGGTTGCCTATTTTTTTCATCTCCGAGCTTTTCTTCCCGGTCGGTATTACGTAACCAAAGCATTTTTTGACGGGCGCGCACGGGAGGAAAGGGAAAAAGGACACGAAACGAGATGGAAGAAAAAAAATTACGATCCCACGCCGCCAATATTTTACATCCATCCGCATAAATACATACAGACTCGTATACATATATATATATATGTATAAAAAAATATGAAAAAATAAACTTACCCCTCTTCTCTGCCGTGCGCTCGTCCCCGCGAGTATTCACTCGTGCAGCGAGCGGGCTATTGTTCCTTCGCCATGTCGAAGTAGCTCGAGAATCCTGAGCAAAGAAAAGGGGGAAAAAAAAAAACAAATTATGAGCAATTTTGTTGCGGGGAGAAAAAAGAATGGTAAAAAAATTTGTTTCCTCGACCGAGCAAAGAAAATTTTCATTTCCAATAAAAAAAAGAACACAAAATGGCGACGTCCCCATTTTTCCGGAAATCGTGACCGGATATTGGGCTAGCACAACAACAAAAATTATTCCCTCAATTTCTCGATCGTTTGGTAAGCGAAAATAAAATGGATAAAAGTTGAAAAAAAATATATATATGGATGAGTGACTGGGAGACTCTCGGGACAATAAACACCGAATGCACTTTTTCCGGCGCAACATCTTTTCTTTTCTTTTACTTTTTCCCCCTCCGCCCCTCCCCTCGTGTTTTCCTGCTTCTTCCTCTTTTCCTCTATTTGGTATTATGATAAATAGTCTCAAAGCCGCGAGAATGCAAAAAAGTGTAGCGAGCTGAATGCATCAACGAGGCCACGACAACTCGACGATGCCGTCCACGTAAATTGCTTACAAATGTAAAAGACACGTACATTTTTAATAAGAATAATATTTATTAATAATATTAATAATTTTTAAGTTTATTCATATTTTTAATATTCATAAATATTACGAATATTTATAAATTTATAAAATATATAAATATAATTTATGAATTTATTCAATGTATAAATAATATTAATATTTATTAATATTATTTTATTTAACATATTTATATGAATTGTTCAATTTTCAAAATGATACAAACTTTTCGAGCTCACATATATTTTTGGGTAGCAAAAATCGATCGTTGTATCATGATAACAATACATTTTTTATTTCAATGCAAAAGCATTGTCACAGAAAAAATAGAATTTCGTTATATTCCAACGATGCAAACTTGAGCGTAATGTAAATTGCACATACCCCGAGAGATATCCCGAGTCCGCAGATTCTCGAGATAACAAAAAAAGCAGCTACAGAAAATGCATAAAGAATCGAGAGTGGTGGCAAGTGGACGGGAAAAATCAAAAAAAGTATGAAAATATATATATATATATATATGAGTTTCTTTGAATAAAGCAACGAGCAGGGAGTATCGGGCAAAGAAATAGAAAAATTATTTTATCCCGGCTAGCCCGAATGAATTAATAACGAGGGAATAAAAAATAGTAATCGTGCGGGAAAGAGAATGAGCGGTAGAAAAGCGGAAATAGACGTTTGGGTGCGCGGGTGCAATTGGGAGCGCCAAGCAGCGAATGCGAGAGGCGCGGTCCGAGTTTTTTCTAACGCCGTGTCCTAGAAAGGATCTCTGTCGTAGAAGAGGCCGAGGATGGAGGAGATCGATGTCTTCCGCGTCGCGGGAGGGGGGGGCTCGGAGCTGCGCTTTTTTTAAATGTTGCACAGAAAAAACGAAAATGAAGAAAATTCGGTGAAAATTCGACATTGAAAAAATTTCTCGACGATTTTCCTCGACCACGTGGAAAAGGAGAGGAAAAAAAAAAAAAAAAAAAGGCCGAAAACATTGGAATTGACGCACCGCGGGAACGTGTCGTCTGACTCCTGGGGGGGGCGAGAGGGGGAGATGAACGGTAACTCGAAAACTTTTCCAATTTCCGACTCGACCTATTTCCCCATTTTCTGTGTAGCCGCAGCAGCGTCGCGGCTTCTCGCGCAACAAAATATGCACCGGTCTAACGTGCATGTGTCTTTTTCACATTCGCTCGGTGTCGCGGCGATGTGTGGCACTTTTTTTTTTTTTCTGCCTTTTTTTTTTTGTCAATTTCGGTCGGTTTTCTGTGTCGCGATGGAAAAAAGAGAAGATGTATAGAGCCGAGGCTCGGAAAGTTTCGGTCTCGCGCGCGCCACATCATTCGCCGCTGCGGTGCAGTTTTCCACTCGGTTTTTTGGGCCTTCGTAAGGCACAACTGTGCCGAGAAAAATCAAGACACGAACGACAGACGCTGCGACGACGATGAAGCAGAAAAGAAGTGAAAATTTTGTCTATAATTACGAGGGCGATTAACAAAATTTGTCTTTCTCGCTGATTGAATACAAAAGCCTCGGGCATGGGAAAAGGAAAATATTCGCGTGGCAGAGAAAAGTTAATATTTTTTCGGGTTGCTCGACGTACGAGAATATAAAAATGAAAAAAAAAAAAAAAAAAAATACGTAAACTCTATGAATTCGTGAAATAAGAAAAATTGCAGTTGGATTCGTTGGCATGTGTTGTCATAAAATATTCATAAAAATACGGGTAGGGCTTCGCGCGGCGACGTAGAGAATTTTCTATAGAGCAGAGCGACGGGCACGCACGACAATAAATATGCGAGGTGTATGCCGGTTTCTCTCTCTTTTCTCTACACTCCTTTATTATCATCCACCAGCCAGCCAGATGTAAGTCTATATACAAATATATGCAAACAATAGGGAAGAAAAAAGCAAAAACTAGGCGCCCTGTCGGTTTCAAGCCCCTCGACGTAACTTGCATAAGATCGCCTTCCCCATACATCAAATTTATTTATGAAATTCTAACCATAGCAATCGTCTTATTCGTAGACAAGAAAATTTTCCTATTTGTTTCCAATGCATTTCTTTTTTTTCAACCTATCAAATTCCTCTCAATTTTTATCCATTTTTACAAAAATTTTCTCCCGCCGAGGGATTGAAAATGAAAAAATTATCATCGCGGACTGTAATCAGAAAATGACCTTGAAGTTTCGTCCATTATTTTCGGGCCCGAAACAAATTTTTTTCCAGAAAAAAAGAAAAATTCCCATAAAATCCCATAGAACCCCATAGAAATCCAAAAAATTCCATAAACTTCCCATAGAACCCCATAAAAATCCAAAAAATTGCATACAATCCCATAAAATTACCATAGAATCCCATAGAGCCCAAAGAATCCCATTGAACTCCTGTAAAAATTACGAAAAATAAAAAATTGAAGCGAAAAAGTGAGAAAATATTTTTTCGTGGATATTTTCTCGTTGTGTCACATTTTCATTGTTACCCAACGACACGATACAATAATAATGATTTAGATCATTAAATGAGGGTTTGTTGAATGAGGGTAGAAGATTTTTGGAGTAAATTTAATCGCGTGGCAAAGGTCAAACGGAATGGGGCCTGAGGGTGCGATTCATTTTGTATATTCGTAATAAAAAGGAATAATAAATGCGTCTATGTGTGTCAATGACACGTGCAGCTGTTATGGTGGAGAGAGCAAACACGACGACCTTGACGACGCGACTAATGTATCTCTGAGGGGTGGAGATCGGAAAATCCATGCACCTATGGGGCCCCATGCGACATTAATTTCGCATTGATACAGGGAGGATGGGGAGTCGGCGGATTTTCCAGGAATTTGGGGCTCATCCGTCTCTGAATCGTCGAGAATCCATGACCGACTTGATTTTGCTTCGAAAAATGAAAACCTCCTTATGGGTGACATCCCAGCCCTATGGAAATACGAAATTCGAATTTTTCTTGTCATTATTATTGGGAACAGGGCTTCGGCGTAATTTAATCAATTATTCTACCATTTTCCAAATTTTCCTTATTTTTGTTGTTCCAATTTCGATTTTTCTCATTTTTTTTCGTTGCTCTCGAATTTTTTCATGAAATTTCTCAGTTTCGATGTAAAGAGACCAAATCCGTTATTTAATTACTGCTGTAAACAATTTTTCGATTTTTTAATTATTTTTGCAATTCAAATTAAATTTTTTACTCAATTTCGTGTCTTTTTCTCGAGTTTTCATTGAAATCTTTTGATGTCGATTTAACGAGACCGAGTCCTGGAGCTCGACACGTAGTGTGGCATGTATATGTTGGATAGAATCAATGTTGGGTCGAGATCAAATGAAATAGCTGGTTCGATCACTGCATACATTGGTCTTCGTGACTCTGAATAAACATGGAGACGCGCTGAGCTTTGAGCTACGAATGCAAATTGCTCAGCAGTATTGAGGACGAACGATCGATCGATAGACGGAAAAATATTACTAATAAGAGCAACATAATCAGCTGAATAAATGACAACTAGGTCGTAAGACTTAGTAAGCACATTTCATAAATTTTCTTCATTGAGGCAGCGTGGCCGAGCGGTCTAAGGCGCTGGTTTTAGGCACCAGTCCGAAAGGGCGTGGGTTCGAATCCCACCGCTGTCAACTTTTTTTTTTTTTTTTTTTACAATTCGCTACTAAAAAATATCAAACAATCTCCTCGTGCCACAAACACATCATTTTGGTCGATTACATTGGTAATTAATGAGAATGAGCAACCAAATTAATTAAATAATACGAAAAAATAAAGAAAAATTATTACGAAGCAATATTTTGCTTCTATTCCTTATTTTGCTTATATTCCCTAAATTCAATACCAACCTTCCTATCACGATTCTCTATTCATAAAAAAAAAAATGATCAATAAATCTAAAAAATTTCGGAAATTAGAGCGTGAACAGGCTTTTTTTGAAAATTTCATAATGCCGTAAAATTCGTATTTTTTTAGCGATCCCAACAAAATTCTCAGGGAATAAAGAGCTCGTATGGATTAACATTTGTGCAAAACGGGAGCCCTGTAGCTCGAACCATTCTCGAGTTATGAACGTTTGAATTTTACAGTTTTACCATTTTTTCTACATATGATATTTCGATGTTTTGGGACATTTCCAGCACATTGACATTGAAATCTGGAAAAAAATAAAAATTTCACCATTACACTTGCTCCATGAGGAAGCAAATTTATTGAATTTCAACTGTGGAAAGCCAATTATTCGGGAATTAATGGACCTGCAAGTGGGCTTAGTCAGTAAATCGGGAAATTCGTCTTTCAATCGTGTCGAGATTACGAGTTATTGTGATTAAGATCAGTCAGATTGCTGATGGTGCGACATAACTTGTCGTCGTGTCTCCTCGAGAGCTCGTTCTCTCTCTCTCTCTCTCTCTCTCTCTCTCTCTCTCTCTCTCTCTCTCTCTCTCGCTGGCTGCGTGGTTGAAGCGCATGAAAGGGTGGGACGAAGAAGAGGAGAACAGTGTTGTTCCATATCCGAGGGATCGGCTCCTCTCTCTTTTGTTCCGAAAAGTCGTGGTGACACAACTGGCGCGTGCAAACGACTTGACAAATAATAAAGTGCTTTGTTTGCCAAAGCTTCCATTCTCTATTTTTCTCGCTCAATCGTCTAACGATCCGCGTTTGCTTTGTTTTATCGTCGGCCCGGACGCCGACGCCGCAGCGCATCATACGCACCCTCGCAACAATATATACAACACGTACTCGAGCGTATAATCATCGCAGGATATCCTCCAACTAATCCTCGCTAAAAATATCATTCGAGTCTACCTGCTCGTCCAATAATCGTTCCTCACCGTAATTTTAACCGATTGACATATTCTTTTCGAAAATTGCATCGTTTACAAAAATTTTCTAGATTTTTCTAAATTCTCTATGAAAAAGAAAAAAAAAAGAAAAAAAAAGATCGAAAATTAAAAAATTGGTGGTCAATTTTTGAGAATTACTCAATTTTCAAAAAACAACACTCGAAAACCATAAATTCAGCCCTCAATTGTGAGTACGCGTTTTTTTACGAATATAATTTTTTTTTTTTTCTCAAAAAAAAATAAATAAATAAAATGAATAAATAAATAGATTAAATATCGAGAAAAATTGCATCGTTAATTCCAAGATTTTCGAAGTGAAAAAAATGAAGAGAAGCGAAAGTGATTAGTGTGACTGAAATAAAATTAAAGACTCGGATCGTCATAGAATTTTTTTTTACTCTTCTTTGATGAAAGCAAAAAAAGAAAAAGGTTGAGACACATAAAGCAGGATGGGATCTCGTGGCACAAGCACACGTGACGATTCCTAATAACATCGATGGGGCGCGTGCCCGGCCGAGTGTAGTTTCTGTTCATCCCCTTTTTTCCTACCACTTCTTTCTCTCTCTTTCTCTTTCTGTCTCTCGTCATGCTGTAAAATTTAATTCAAACAGCCGGTCCCATTGTACTCGCCGAGTCTGTCCCGATTTCCAAGTTTTTACAAGGGCGATCATTATCGCGAAGGATGAAAAGAGAAAAAAAATGGAAAAAATCATACGAAAAGAATAAGGAGGAAAAATTTTCACGAGAAAAACAAATCAAAGTTGATTTTATTTTTCGTCTATTTATCCAGTTTTTGGAGAATGTCGAAAAAAAATGGGATTCGTGGTGTTTTGTTTGTGTAACAAGCTCGCTTGTGCTGCGCTTCTCTTTGTGGACGAGAATAATAAACCTCAGGGTGAAAATTCCAGGGATGCTTTTTCCATTATCACGCAAACTCACGTGCACGTGGCACGTGTGGATTCTCGTAGATTATTTTAAAAACCTTTTTTTTTTCCTTCTTTTTTTTTCTCGCTTCGTCATTGCTTTGTTTCTCTCTCTCTCTCTCTCTCTCTCTCTCTCTCTCTCTCTCTCTCTCTCTCTCTCTTTCCCTCCTCATTCTCTATGCAGTAATTACACGAGGGTCTCTCAACGCGATCGGTACTCGAAATGTGTGCATGCAGCACACAACTCTTGATCGATAAGATCGGTATCGATGTTTTAACACTCTATCATGCCAATTTCGTACGTAATAAGGAAAATAATATGCAAATTTTTTTTTATTTTCACGATTTTTCAAAATCTACAACGAAATCAATTCCTAAAAAAATAAAAAAATTAACCAAGAACAAATAATTGAAAAAATTTCATCACATTTCGTTCCAAATTATTATTATTTTAATTCTTTTTTTTTCATTTTCCTGCCGATTGTGAATGCAACGAAATGCAATTTTTTTCAATTCCCACGACTTTCTGAAAATCGTTAACCCAAGCAGTTCCAAAAAAATGAAAAAAATTTAAAAAAAAAATTGCGATGAATTTTCGTTTGAAATTTTTTTTTACTTTTTCCTGCCGATTGTCGACGCAACGAGATGCCATTGAATGAGCAACCGAACAACGAAACGTTGCTGGAAAAATAGAAATTGGTTTAAAGTGAATTTTTGGAGGAATGAAAAAAAAAATAAAAACAAAAAAAAATGCTCAATTGTTTTGACTGGATATGAAAATGGTATGAGTCGAGTAAGAGCATGTGAAATAGATGAGTTGAAAGAGTGAGTGGGACAATAAAACATGCGGAACGGAGACCGCGAGGGCCTTTGTGGCCGGATCAATAATTTCACCAGTAAAACCCAGGGAATACCGGACTATGGTCTGGAGTGAGTCTCGGCTCTCTCTCTCTCTCTCTCGCTCGCTTCTCGTAGGCTCGATTCTCTCTCCGGTTCTCTTTTCATGCAAAGCCTCTGCCACATGTTCTCAAAGCGCTAATCTCTTGCCTCGCTCCCCGCAAACTTTCCAGACTAGAGAATAGACCATTTATTAATGGCATTACGGAATCTGTACTCGTTCATTATTAGTTACATTTCTATTAGCCGATAAAACTGAAATGAAAAAAAAATCATAATAATAATTTAAAAAAATGAGCAAAAATGCTACACGAACGAGAAACGACCAATAAATGTCAAATAAAATGTTCATCACGCGCAATGATTGCCCCTGGAGGGTCGAAAAAAAAAATCGACGCATCGAAAATTGATATTTCCCAAAAAATTCCCAAAAATTTATCAACACACAATGAAATGATTAAAAACAAAATCATAACGAGCGACATTTATTTTTCATCAAAAATTGACCAAAATCAACGATAATTTTTTTTTTTTTTCGTTGATCCGTATTACCACGTCATAATTATTAGATACAAAGCGAAATGCATTGCGAGAAGTATATTGGATAAAAGGAAAAAAGTATAGGAAGGAGATAATGACGAATGCGTTAAATTATGAAGCTCAAGCCCTTGCCCGTCTCGATCGAGTGATGATGATGTATATACGTGAGCAGCAGGAGCTAGAGTGGATGGGCCCACGTGTATACATATATGGAGAAGGATAAACGTGGAATTGTGGGGATGGCAGTGTCGCTGATGTTACCTACCCCACGAAATTTAGAGCAGACAGAGCAGCAGCAGCGAGTAACCGAGCGAAAAGCAATACGAGTCGTTCCACATGTAGGAGGATAAAAAAACGTCAGTGCGAAATAGTGAAATTTCGTGAGCCCAAATGGAAGAAAATTGCATCAAGATTTTCAAAGTTTCTGCCCACTTTTTCGTCTCTTTTTTCTTTTCGCTCTGGCGTCTAAACTGTTGGATCTAGAGAAATGTCGTCACCACCAAGCTTTTTTGTGGGAAATTTTCTGCTCTACAAATTCGGTCCTATGCATTTTTGCTCTAAACCCAACCGTTCGGGCGATATGAGCGCCGGAAGTTAACGTCGTCTCTAAAATACAAAATTACCAGCAATTCCCAAAGAATTTAAATGCCCAAAGTCAATGGATTTTTCAACGACGAATTCGATGAAGAAATATCCCTCGTAACATCGTAAATTCGAGCCGGGATTGCCCGTGCACATACGATACTCAATATAAACACATTTGCACGTATTAGCGTGTAGTGCTCGTGTGTGTGTGTGTGTGTGTGTGAATGGGCAAGTGGCAAAGACGAGTAAAATCAACCCTTCCGGTCGTCATAGCGACGCGGAAGCTGCAAGATGTGTCACGATATGTAAATCCGCGAGCACATCGAATTCTAGTTGTCTCTGTTGAGCTATGTAGTCCCAAACACATGGAGAGACTCTTGTATACGAGGGAATATCGTGCAAGGTCAAAATCTAATTATCAACGAGAGAATCATGGAAAATCGGATATATCTGTTTGGACGTAACACGCGGAGGAGCATTTGCCACTTTTCCATGAGCAAATGTGCACAGGGGATGGGGGGAGGAGGGGGGGGGGGGGTTGAAAATTAAGAGGGAGGAACTTCCGGTTCGATCATTACGATATTAACGCACGTGGTTGGCAACGGGACTGCATCGAGTTGGATAATTGGCTTTTTTCACTTTTTTCATGCCCTTGTCGGAGAAATTTCTCCGGCAACGAGATTCAATACATCGCGAGCGATTATTTGAAAAATTTATCTTCCTGATGGATTAAAATTATCGGATACCGTTGCTGCCTTTCGGAGAATTACCAATTGGATGGGAAACGACGAACCTGATGGACAAAAAGGGGCGATTGTTCGAGGAAAAATTAATTGGATGCTGGAAAAATCGAAAAATATAATAATAATAATAATAATAAATAAGTAAAATAAATAAATTAATTCCGTTGCATTTAATCGATTCATCATTTTTCTTTCTATTTTTCGAAAAATCGCCTATTATTTTTTTGACCTTCAATTTTTTATTTCGAAAATTTTTTGATCGTGCTTAAAAAATAAAATAATTTTTTATTTCCAAAAATGTTCATCAAATTTTCTTCTGCCCTCAAAAAAACTAAATAAAAAAAAGCAAAATCTTATCGAATGTTATCGACGAATCGGCGAGTCGTGAGGATAAGGTCGGTGGGTCAATGTTGCAAACGCCGCATTGAACGTGTGCCAACAATTCACAGGATGCTATGTAGCTGACCCACTAAATATCTCTCCCTCTTCCGGCTCCTCCTCGTCCTCTGCTTTTTCCTCTCTCCCAGATTGGCTCATTCCCTTGAAATCGAGCGAGCGAGAAAGAGCACGACTCTCTGGGACAAAGATGCTGCATGTACCGCGTGCCGCATCGTCAGCCCCAAGGGCAAGCCGTGAATCTCCAAAATATTTCGCAAAACCATCAAAAAAGCAAAAAAAAAAATCAAAAAAAATCAAAGCCAAAGTGCAAAATAAAAAAATTTTAAAAAAAAACATAATTTTAAGGGTGCGTGAAAATTGAGTCGATGCGGCGACGGAGCCACGAGTCCGAACAGCGCTCCGGCGCCGATTCACCCTTCGTCCTTTTTCTCCTTCCACGTACCCTCACCGAGCCACACACGCACACACGGACACACAGACTCGACGACACAAATGCATGAAATAGTCGGGGGTGCGCCGAGCCAAGAGGGCGGGCGGTCACGATCCGTGCAGCCGTGCGCTGCATACGTGTACACACGCACGCACGCACGCACACAGACTCGGGTACATAAGTTAAATCGCGAGGGGTTGAAGGGACCCGGGAGGAGTTGAGAGCGCAGAGTATAGAGAAGGCAGCGCGAAGGGCGAATGAACTTTGCGCGACGACGAGGCTATCGACTGGACACAAACGTCGCGTTGTTGTGTTCTCTTCTATCTCGCCAGAGCTATCGACTCAGGGCCTTGGGTATTAGTAGCGCGAAGGAGAGAATAGAAACATCGAGAGGGAGGGGGGGAGTGAGTTGAACTGACACGCACCTGACCGTTGCGGAGCCCGCGTCAATCGCGCGAATCGGTCAAGAACAACGCAGCGGCGTTGCCGGAATGAAAAGATTTGTCGAGTACGTTGCGGCTGTGACGGAGCGTCCCCAGGCGCGTCGTTGTTCTCTCGATATCGGGAGTCACGACGAGCAGCCGACTCGGAACAGAATATCGCTATTTTCCGAATCACGCATCGTCATTTATATCGAGCGAACATAAAAAAAAACAACCAACAGTATAGAGGAAAAACGAGCAAAAAGAAAAATGAGGGGAAAACGGAAGCCAAGAAGTAAATATTTGGTGACTTTCCCAATGAAATTGACGGATCCCCATTTTTCTTGACCCTCTGTAACGATCGAGGCAAAAAAATGGAGAATCCCGAAAAAAATGATAGGGAATCCCCTCGTACGGCGAGATACAGACGTTCGCATCAATGACTCTGGCTCGTGTGTGTCGGCGAGGAAGAGTGCGAGAATGAGAGAGAGAGAGGGAGAGATTAATTTATTTATGCCTCCGAAAATTTTTCCATAAGGCAAAAAAAAAAACCATCGCCAGCCACTTTTCCCATTTTTTTTACACAATTTCGCTCTCAAATGGCAAAACAACTATTTTGACAAATATATTCCGGAAATTTCGCACTCCGATTGATAAATAAATAATTAGTTATCGTCGAATCACAACGATGCAAAATTCAATATCGTCCTAAAAATAGTAAAAATAGTAAAAATATAAAAATAATGAAAATAAAAATATATAAAAATATAAATAGCAATGATATAATGATAATAATAATAATTAGTAATAATAAGTAATAAATAATAATTAAGAAAACAAGAATTAGCATAATTCAGCCAACAATGAAAAATGAGAAAAAAAAAAGAATAAAGAAGAGAGAGAAAGAGAGAGAGAGAGAGAGAGAGAGAGATTCCTCCCTCTATCTGAAAAAATGTCATGCACGATGGCGATGAGGCGCCGCATAATACATAAAGAAACCCTCGCCCTTTAGTTGATTCCTCGAGCATGGATTCCCGATGTATAGAGAGAAAAATATATAGAGACAGGAGAGATAGTGAGGAGCGATCGTAACGTTTGGAAAAGTTGTATAAGAAATCAATGGACTGTATCGTTTCGGCGTTCTAGGAGGAGCGGTATTTCGCATAACCGGAAACTTCTCGAGCGGAAATTCGTTTGTGCGTTGAGCTATAGGCCGCGAGGAGCAACGTCGCCGAATCGAAAACCGGCCCCCTTTTCTTTTTTCTTTTCGTCATTCATTTCCGGGGAATGGTGAATGAATGAGACGAGTCTCTCCGATACACACACACACGATCCATAAATCGTTATGCCAAAAAGTAAAAATCTTTATTTCTCGTTCCCGAACAAAAACGCGATCGTTAGAAAATCATTACGTTTGCCTTTTCAAACATTTCACATTGTCACTTTTCACATAAATATCAAATCCCACCGCAAAAGCCCCGCCACGGATTTTACGGATGAACTAAAAGCCACAATGCTTTTCTCTTCATTTATGGGACAGCATAGAGACTCACCATGACGCCTTACTCCATTTTATTAAATTAAAAATTAAAATTGGCAACAAAATCGAGAAAAAAAAAAACGAAATCGTTCTCGTCCATTAAACTCATTAGTGGCTAATTAACTATTCCTTAGGCACTCACAAAATTGAGCACCTCGCGAAATGAAATGTAGTTGATATAATAAAAAGTGGAAAAAAAAAAAATTTTAATATTTTAAAAAAATATATATATTTTTAAAAAAATGAAATTTTTTTTTAAAATATTCAAAGCAAAATGACAATTTTCCAAAGTAATATTCAAAAAAAAATTCAAAGAGGAATGGAAATTATTTTAGAAATATTCAAAGAGAAATGATTTTTTTTTCAATATTTAAAAAAAAGGAGAAACGACGAGCTTCCGTTTCATTTTTCTCAGGCAAGAGTCGCAATCGATATTTTTTATGTGAAGAGAATATTCCGGGAAGAAGTAAAAAGCCGCGAGAGAGAGAGAGAGAGAGAGAGAGAGAGAGAGAGAGAGGGAGAGAGGACAGTTCACCTTGGCGTACACATATCGAGGCAATAAATATTTAATAATAACGATGGCGGCGGTGTCTGGTGGATTTGCCGAGAGGAGGAAAAGGAGAAAATAATAGTAAATAGGGATTGAGAAAAAGAGAGAAGAACGAGGAGGAGGAGGAGGGGCAAGAAGGCAATGGAGGGCGCGCGAGAGAAAAAGCTCACCAACCAGACTCGACTATAGCTACCTATACATATAAATAGAAATGAAGAGACAGGGGTGGTTTGCACACGCGAGGGTAGTTTCGGTGTCACGGGCGAGTAACCCTCGCCTTGCCATATCCACGACTCGTGCTTTTACCTCCTCCTTTTTTTTTCTCACTCCGAAAAGATCGAAAAGACAAGAAAAAACTGAATCAAGAAAAAAAATGTGTAAAAAAATAATGGGAAACTTAATATTTCATTTTTTAATATTTTAATAAAAAATTAAAAATTAGCGATTTAATATTTTCCATCGATTTTTCGATCGCAGAATTTCGTGCAAAAAGATGCGACCAAAAAAATTGCATTCAATCAGACACGTGTTGGAATAAAAAGGAAAAAAAAAAACAGCGACACGCCGGCTCACGCGCAGAAACATGCACCAAGTGTGTAGATATTCGCGCGCGTAGCAAAGATATTTAAATTTATGGAGAGCAGGAGAGAGAGAGAGAGAGAG
>JAPYYS010001645.1:0-49414 GCA_030522525.1 Campopleginae sp. 14b
AACAATGTAGTGAGAAGTAATTCGTACATTTCGATTTTACGTCGCGGTTTTTCATTTCCAAAAATATTGATCCATACTGTTCCTGTAGACGATCCCCGGGGTCATGTATAGGGTAAAGTTATTATATATGAAAGGAGGGCTGCAGCGCTACCAGAAAAACGTTCGCGCGCGTGATGGTCCCTAGTCATTATAAATTATTCATATAATAATTAAAGAAAAAAAAAAAAAAAATTTAATTATAATTAATATGAAAATTAAATTATGCTTGAAAAATAGTTATAAATAATTTATATAAAAATAAAAAACCAAAAATTTTAACTAAAAAATAATGAAACACAATTTATATAGAAATAGAAATTTATTGGAAAATTAAATGAATATTAAAAAATATTTTGATTTCGAAAAAATGGAAATTTTCTCGAGTTTCCTTGACAATTATTTTCGGCTGATTAACTATTTTAAGGAACTCCCAATGATTCTCGAAAACGTGGCAACTGTTTTCTCTCCAGAGAGCACTTTTTCGTTTTTTTTTTCTTTATGGATGAGAGCGAGAGAATCTTCGCCGAATTACCTTCTCGTTAAATATTTCAGGCAATGCGTTACACTCCGTCTTGCACGCCCCCAACATATTATAAGCGACGGCTGATTATCTACTCCCGAGGGTTCGCGTGTCTCAGTCTTTCGCTCTTGGTGCGAAACGTCTACTCCAGCTTAACGACCGTTTCCTTCACCTTCCCATGAAACTTGCGCTCTGTAGTGTCAGTGCAAAGCATTTTACTCACTAGGCTCTAAATTTTTAATTATAATTTTGATTTTTGAAAAAAAAAAATGCCTCTTTTTGATGGTGGTTTTTGGAAAAGTCGCTGGATCCATTTTAACATTTCGATTTTCATAAAATCGAGGAGGTTAAAGAATTTCGATAAAAATTTGGATCTTTAATTTTTAAAAAATGAACAAAATTGCGTTTTTGGTCGAAATTCTCAAAAAATTCGGTTTCGAGACGTAACCTAGGTGGCTCGCATCAAAGAAAAATTCTCCATTCTCTCCGACCTGGTGCGTCAGATTTGTTTGAATAAATAATCCGGCGATGCGTCTGAGGTGAATGGAATTTTTCTGTTTTCTGTCGATAAGAGGAGGGGCGACAGCGGCGGCATCCTCTGCATCGATAATAGCGCGCCGACGTCTCCAGTTGAAACGCGGGGACCCAGGTTGAAATTTACGGTGGAAAGCCCTTTATGGATCTCCGGTGTCGAATTTCTCATCATTTTTCAATATTATTTTTCTAGGCTCTTCGTGACCATGTCACGACATTTTTTTTTTTCTTTCAGAAAAAATGTGGAAAGGAAATGATTATAGGAAAATGGCGAGAGGAGCAACGTCCAGGAACGTGTGGAACGCTCGCTAAAAGCACAAGAGTAATTATTCGTGGCAAAAGGACAAGAAGGGGGGGGGGGGGAAGGGAAAAGATGGCTCGGTCAGGACGATCGTATACAGCGATAACATGACGACTATGGCGCACGCATCGGAAAGCTCGTAAAGTGCAGCGCTCCTCTCGATAACCGAAAGTGCAACATATATTGAGTTTATAACACGAGCGAGTGGCGGAGAAGCGATGTAACGTATCGCGCGAGAGAGTAGAGCTGTGCGCGGGACAACGCGATCATCAAATATTTATGAATACGAGAAAGTTAACAGCTCCGGATCATGCAAACTTTTCTCCGATGTTGCTCCTGTATAAAAGAAAGAATTGCTGATCGTGGCTGCGTGGAGAAAAGTGCGAGTCTTTTCGATGAGACTGGCCACTCGGGAGTCTTCGGGAGGGATCGAGGCCTGGAGGTCAGTTTCATCGAAAAATCGCGATCCCGAAGACTTTTTTTTTGTTTGTTTTTTTTTTTTTCGAGCGATCGCATCCGCAACGACGAAAAGGGGAACAAAAATTATTATCGCTCGAGATTCATGACACGTTCCTTTTTTCCTGTCGATGCAACTTACGTCCGATCTGAATCCACACTCCCCGACCCTAATGCGTAAAACTATCCGCTACGAAACACTTCGCCGAATGGAATTCGACTCTGAAATTCTCTTCGATTTATTTCGTACTCCCGGTTACTCGCAACGAGTTTCTCACAAAATAATACAAATTCCCAAGCGTTTATGGAGCTCATTCCATTTGTCACGAATCCAAATTTACTGCATCTGGTTTTTACTCAATCGCAGCGACTGCACGAAAATGCATCGACTCGAAAAATGGAATTTTCTTGAAAAAATTGTGCATAAATATAAACAAAGTAATAAAGCAAAGTGGATTGACACAAATAAGAGAGCGTGTTGCCCGGAAGGACATAATGCATACCCGTAAGGGAGTGAGCTGGGTTGGCACACACGCAGAAAATACGCAAACAAGTTAATTATTTTTTTCCTGCTTGGGCGAGGCGGAAGAATTAACCGTTATGGTTGAAAATGGAATTGCGGCAGAAAACGGTTTTGGCTAAAATCGAAAGACAAAGGTAAAAAATGCTCCACATTCGCCGACGATTATTTTTGTTGCAATAATCTTCGGACAATCCACACGAACAGCAAAGCTCATTTACTCCGGACCCTCGGGTATATGTCCCGGAGACACAACGACCTCCACCACCAGAAAGAGTTTCATTTGGCTGGCTCAAGGAAAGTGTGGACCTCGGTGCTCCACGCTGCATGGATATCAGTTATTATCCGATCGTTTGTGCTCCGGAGCATAAAACTGCGATATGTGCACCAGCAATCATATCGTACGTGGATAAGTACACGTGTGTATATTTAAACTGGGTGAATATCGTTGGTTTGTGAGTACGAGCCAGCGAATGAGAAAGAAATGTTTTAAATTGAGAAAATGGTTAACGCTTTCGTTTGAAGAGAACAGACTTGTTGCATGAATTATCGAGAAAATGAGCTCGCAATTGAAGAAATAACCAAGAGTTATTTCTTCCAGTATTTATGTCATTAAAATAACAAGCTATACTTTAAAAGTAAGTGCTTCTGTACTAGCCCGAATGAGTTGTTATAACAATCCAACATTCTTATCTCCAAACCGACTTGTTCAAATTGTTTGCTTTTCGTAATTAACCGTATTTTGAAAAACTATTTATTCTAATGATCGATGATTTGCCAATAATACATTTTATACCTTTCCACTGCTAAATACACTCATTCCAATATTTACCAACCTTTTTTTCAACTTCACGTTCATTATTTCGGTATTTTTTTTTCTTGTTGCTTATCGAGGGTCGCGCTTCCGATTTTTGCATTTCAAAATTCGTCTCCATCCACCGGAAATCGTTATTTTCACGTTTAAAAACTTTTTTTTCCACCTTTCACGTCAATTATTTTGTTTCATTATTTTATGAATTTTCGTCAAATTGATTATTAAGGGGTTGTTGTGATTCTTGCGTTTGGAAAATCCATCCCCATGGACCAGAGATCATGGCTTGAGGCTGTAATTTTCTCGAATTTAATCATTTTCTTCCATAAATTCGAACTCAATGACGACGTCTTGAGAAATATATTTAAAAAAAGAGCAAAACGTCTATCTGTTTATGCTATTAAAGGCTCAACTTGGGAAACACGTGTCATTCACAAGTGTCCCACGTCTGGGCTCATTCATCTTTTTCATTTTCTCCTATTTTTATCGCCTTCAGGTATAAACACACGCCGCATTTAAATTCCTCATTATAAGAGTGATCCGAGGTCTCGAGGCTGGAGTCACACTTATGTAGTTGTTGTGTTATAAATTTTATTTATTTTTTTCACATGCTAGAAGTTCCCACATGGGGTTTCCGCTTCCGGTTATGGAGACGCACGTGCGCATGATCGCGCGGAGACAGCGTTGTCGACGCGCAATCAGCCCGTAAACACCTGAGTTCTGTTCCCCCCCCCCCCCCCCCCCCCCCCCCCCCCCCCCCCACCCCCCCCCCCCCCCCCCCCCCACGCCCCCCCCCCCCCCACCTCCTTATTATAAAAATTGAAAATGAAAGATGAAAATAATTTGAAAAATTGAAATTTAGAATTAAAATAATTTTGAAACTTAAAAATTGAAAAAATAATTTGAAATAATTTGAAAATTGTAAATTAAAAAAAATGATTTTAAAAATAGAGAATTGACAATCGAAATAATTATCGAAATTGAAAATAAAAAATAAAAATATTATTGAAAATCGAAAATAACAAAATAAAATTAATTTTTAAAATGGAAAAAAAAACGGTTTTCGACATTTTTTTTCGGAGGAATCGAAGAAATTTTATGGTCCCACGTAAATTTATTTGTAGGGGATGAAAGGAAATGGTCGAGACGCGAAATGATGCATTAAAATGCATAATTAATAATACGTTAGCGATGGGTTGATGGGAATGAGGTCGGAATTAGCATTTGTAGGGTATTTATTGGTCGAGTTAATTTATAACTGATATTCATGGGGGTACATATGGTGTTTTAATGGGAATAAGCCTATGGTTGATTAATTAATAGGTGGATGGTAATGGTTTGTCGAATAAAAAAATGGCAATAAAATGAGGCATTGGAGGGATTAGCGTTGTCGACGAAGAGCTGCGACTCACGACGGAGCAATCAAGAGAAATTTTTTGTTTCTCCTTCTCATAAGGAGCAGCAACATCCAATGCAGATCTTTGAGCTCCACAGACGCGTTTTCGATCGCGCACTCTCCACCAAGGTCGATCATTATTATTTCTTTTTGAATATGTATATCCCAGAGCGCCGATTTCTTTAATGTTCTCGTTGCAGTGAGACCGGATGAATAATGATCTGCCAGGCGATACAAATGGACGTAATTCACCGGCAAGAAAGCACACCGCTCTGTGGCAGGAGCAACACCAGCGGCATCGGTAAGTATGAGCCAATGACCGAGAGAGAAAGGAAGAAATCGGATCAACGATTCTGATTCCAATTTAAAAAAATGCGCGCAGGTCAGCCGGATGGACCGACGAATCTTTGCTCATCTTTGTGCGCCCCTCCATTTCCTCTTCTCTTTTGATGCAGTTCTTCCCAAAGAATACGTCCCGCGCAGGGCGATCGCAATACTTTTTAACATCGATCCTTTCATTATTAGGCATTCACGCATGTGCCGGGGCAAAGATTCAAAATTCAGTTTCGCGACGTGCAAAAAAAAAAAATGAAACGGAGCAAATATCAAAATTTTTAAAATCGCGAGACTAAACCGTTGCAATTTAATTTGAGGAACTCGAAACAAATATTTGATGGAAAAATATTCATAATATTGACATTTTCGGTGGAATATTGCTTTCGTATAATTATAAACAATAAGTGGTAGTGATTAAGAAAGCTCTTCGGCGTGGGGCAGGCAGATTAATGCAACGAGGAATGAAAAGGCAGAAGCAACAGCAGCAGAAGTATCCTTCGGGTTCCTCCTTCTTTGAAAATTTATAGCCAGTCTCGGCCAGTCCCTGCATACCCATTTAATTTCCGTGGATAACGAAAAACAAACTCTCCCAAGTATGCACGCAAAAAAGAGAAGAGAGAGAGAGAGAGAGAATGAAAGTCCGCGAGAGGATTCTTGGTTCGGGTTTCCAACGAGGCGTAGGCGTACGTAATAACTCCTCATGCAGTTCTGGCGAGCAGCGTGTGCCTCGAACTTAAACGAAGCACACACACACACACGTCCCTATAGAGGAACGAGGCCGTGAGTGTGCGTTTATCGTCGGACGCAGCAGCGAGAGAGACAGAGAAAGGTCCAAGTTGGATGGCCTTTTAACCTTATAAGGCAAGTGCACCTGCCGCCCCATGCGAGCTGAGACATCTTTTTCCTTTTTTTATCTGGTGCCTCGCTCGCGCTATCGAAAACCGCGCATCAAGCCACGAATCAATGCTCAATTCACTGCAAACCACAGCCTGGCCAATTACACATATATATATTCTTGAGAAAATTCCGCATCAAGGATAAAAATGAAAAATTACGTTCGCAGTTAAATTTTCAAACTTACAAATTTTTTCATTAATTCGTAAAATTCATCAAATTTTCGGCTTTTTAAATTTTCCGATATTTTGCTGAAAACGGCCAACTTAATATTTTTTGATCATTTTAAAATTTTCGTTATTCTGACAATATTTATTTGTTTTTTTCATTATTTTGTTTTGTTTTTTTTTTTATTTTAATTTTAATTGTTTTAAAATTATTCATTTTTCTTTTTTTCATATTTATTTCTATTTATATTTGTTTATATCTATTATTTATTGGTAACGAGACTATAAACTAAATTTACGATTGGAAAGACAAGATTCTACTTTCCGCGGAAATTTTCTTCAATATTTTGCTTTGGAATAAAAAGAAATTTGTTATATTTTGAAAAAAAACGGTGAGTCGAACGTATCCAACGAAATATCGAGCTTTTCCAACAAATTTTTATTCCCCCGTACATTTTAGTGGAAAAAACTTGAAAAATTGAGGAAAAATCGAAAAATCGTTGGCGAAAAATTTGTTGGCGTCGATTTTGGAAGGGAATGCGGAGAAAAAAAAATTGCAGCGTGTCTTGTGGGAAAGCGTGGATCTAAGAATAGTAGAGGAGGAAGGTTGCAGGTGCTCTGTGGGCAAGCTAGCGTGGAATCCATCGGGTCAGGGTCAGATTGACCCCGATCAAGTAACTCCGGGCGTGGGAGTGCTGGGGAGGGTCGCACGCGAAATAATAGCAAGTATAAATGTGTGTATAATAAAAAATGGTGGTGTGTGTGATGCATGGAGTTGATTGAGGTTAGTGGAAGATCCAGATCTCGGAGGCATGGATGCTGGACGTTGTTCTCGGTGGAGGATCGTAATAAACGTTCTTTCATCGCTTCGATGATTTATCTCGAGATCTCTGCTGGCTTTTTTGACGCGGGATTCGATGCAACGTTCGAGGGATGAGTCTGGACCGACGGGGATGCTGTGTACTCGAGAGAGACAACGGGGCGACGAGAAATTCACAAAAAAAATAGAAAAAATCTCGATTTCAATAAAAAACAAAATAAAATTTTTCAAATTCCGGGAGAAAAAAAACGAAGAAAGTCTTGGCCTATGATATTTTTCAGATGAAATAAATAAATAAATAATAAAATATTTTATTAATACATATTATTTTTACGTTTTTTTTTTTATTTTCATTTCTTTTCTGTTTGATTAATACATAAAACTAAAAAAAATTAAAAAAAAAATATTTACAGCCCCTTAAAAATGCCGGAGGATCGGGCCAAAGGATCAAGAAAAAAGGATGTTTCCGTGAAGGGTATTTAGCATTTACGAATAACAATAAAAGCAGAATTCATTTGTGGTGATCCGGAGAGCAGCCGCATGAGGGAGAGGGGGAGAAAAAAATTTATTACGATAAAGGGGGGGGGGGGGGGGGGGGGGAGGAAGAGGAAAAAGAAGCCTCGGCAGGGTACCCCGCCGCAAAACTCGGCAGAATAATTTCGTTTATACCAGCCCAACTATTATATCATTTGTTTCTATATCTATATATATTTTTTGGGCATATATGCAAGTTTGAGCTTCGAAGCTGCACAAAGTTTGGCTCATCCTCGTGGCAAAGCCTCGACACGCTACACTCACTTCCAAATACATTCTGTGCGCTTTGCATGTTTCCTTCCTCACTGAGCCGCTGTTTGATGTTGTGCCATTTTTCTTTTTATCTCCCCCCCCCCCCCCCCCCCCCCCCCCCCCCCCCCCCCCCCCCCCCCCCCCCCCCCCCCCCCCCCCCCCCCCCCCCCCCCCCCCCCCCTCCCCCCCCCCCTGTACCAAACTGATCCCTCTGCCTGTGCCTCTCGTACCATCGAATATGACATGGCTCGAGCTCGCTTGTACTTCGGGACACGATCTCTATATTTTCTCTACATCAATATACACACAGATACTCCAATCTCTCATCCAAACCAAATCGGATGAAGACTTTATTCTCTTGTGTATACGTTTATGTATTCACTCGAGTCAGAACAGAGCTCCGGCTTTTTATACATTTTATGTATTCAAACATGTGTTTTCAACTCGGACAGCCTGATAAAGTTTCGACCGATTTATTCATTTCTAATTCCATTTGGAGATGCAAAAGAATTGTCTCATTTTTTATTTCTCTTCTTTCCAGATTTTTATTAATTTATGGAAACGCGAGAGAAAACGTTTCTTTTAGTTTTTTTTTTCGTGATTGCGAGGATTTTTTTTTTTTTTTTTTTTTTTTTTTTTTTTTTTTTTTTTTTTTTTTTGGAAATATTTTGGGGTGACCACATTTTAGAGTGGTCGACGAAGATGAAAATAAATATTGATCGGGCCCTCGTCAATTTTTTTTCACATTTTTTCTTAATTTCGATCATTTTTTTTTAAATTTTGGATATTTGTGCAGTTTTTTTAGGCTGTGGATATTTTTTGGGACCGTCACATTTTGGACTGCTCGTTAGGGATGGAAATAAAAATTTATCACGCCCTTGTAATTTTTTTTTTTACGTTTTTTTTTATTGTAAGATTTTTTTTTTATATTTGTGATATTTCTGCAGTTTTTGGTGGCTGGCAAAAAATTTTGGAACCCTTAAATTTTGGACAGACGATTGGACAACACTTTCCCAACGGCCGATGATTTTTAATACGAAAATACTCGGAGATTCGCCGATGAAAATGACTCTGGGAATTGCATATAGATTTATGTTCGCTCCTGTCACGTGCGTTTGCTTTTTGACAATAGAATTTCTGTCACTGGTACGAAATTTATTTTGCCAAATTTTTCATGTTTTTTTTTTTTCCAAAGCGAAATTAATCAAAGAATAACGACGTCAACGGGGAGGACGGGGAGAGGGGCGGGGGGCGATGGATAATAATGGCGAAATGGTGAGAATGAAAGTTTTTCGATGGTCGAAAAAATCGACTGGCGCAACATTTGTGAGCTTGGCGGGTCGATTATTTATGAAACGGTGAGTCTTTCAGGCTTGCCGGAAAGTTACACCTGTTGGTTGGGCGGCTCGTGCGCGACGCGCGATTTATAGGCAAAAAATCAAAATCGCTTCAAGACTCGAGAGCCAGGAATTTTTTCCAATTTTAAAATCTCACGATTTTATTCACTTTTTTTAAAATCGATAAATACAGAATGTAACGAGAAAGTTCGCAATGTCTGGCGAACATTTACATATCCGTGAAAAAGCCCACCAACTCACGGTCCCCGAATACATTAATAAAATCAATCCTCCCTATAATATCCGAGCGAGCAGAATAAATTGTCCCCCGAGTGGAACCAAAAGTCCATTTAAATTTTCTACCAAATTTATTCGACGCTCTCACGTCAGTAAAAACTTGAAATTTATCTCCAATTTTTTACTCGCTCTCCAAATTCCCGTACAAATTTCCAACCGGCTATATAAACAATGAATTCATTGTTTAAACATTATACGAAAATCCGAACACGAGATGTCATGTTCCCAGGAAACGACAATATCGTCCGAGCATTCGAAATGCACAAATTAATGAATCATAAAAATTAATTAACCAGCAAAATTCATCAGGAAAGTTAATTAAATTTTAATTAATCCTGAAACGTCAATTTTATTATTCAACGAGCTTTCCCCGTGGTTTTGCTCTGGAGCGATGACGAATATGGATTGTGAGTCAAGGTTTAAAAAAAAAAAAAAAAAAAAAAAATGTTCGAAAAATATTAAAAATGACGAAAAGTTTTCGTTAATTCATGAAATTTTTCTTTTCGGTTATTCGTTGCAAGATATAGAACGAAAAAGTCAGAGTAATCGTGAATATTTACCCTCCGTCATCACACTGGGTCAAATTGACCCCAGGCATGTTTAAGCCGTTGCCACCTTGCGAATATTATTCAGGGTGTTAGTTTGAACCTTTTGGAACAAGATTACCGAGCCAACTATTTTTATCCAATTTTCAAAATCGCTAAAAAAAATCGGCAAAGTAGAAAAATGTCGAGAAAAAAAAAAAAAAAAATTCCGGCACCAATAACTTGAAGTAATTCTTCTTGGAATAGCACTCGGGGTCAGTTTGACCCCGCAGGAACGTTAGAGCTATAAAAATCACGAAATTATCAATTTTTTTCGAAAATTAATGAAAAAACGAGCAAATATAAGATTTTAAAAAATGTTGTACTCGTTCTACGATGTAGAACGAAAGGCCGAGAGGCTGGGAGCCAGTAAGATGCAGAGAGTAATATGAAAAAGGTGGAAAAAGGCGTAGACCGATTTGGCAATGTGAAAGGGGGTGTGCCAATGACTGTGCCCCGAAGTGTGAGCACGAAGAAGAGAGAGTCTCTGGCGCCGATAATCTGGTTAAAATTTTCGCAGCCTCCCATTGCTGGGTCCAGAGGAGAGGGAAGCGCGCGTTCATCTTTGCGATTGAATCTGGAGGTTCGATCGCGGTAAGGAGAGTATATTCGAGTGGATATATATAAAATGTATACAAAGGTATGTGTAGTTGAAATGCGGCGGTAGGTTGAAGGGAGAGGAGAATAAAAAGAGGCTGCGGGAGAGCAGGAGCAGGTTGATGGACTCGCGTGAGCTGCCGGCGGCTTTGTTCAGGCCAAGTGTTCTTAATCGGGCGTAAATAATTGCATTTATAACACCTTTATATAGCGTGTACGGGGGGTGGGCAAGGGAGCCGCCCTAGAGGCTGTGAAAAAAAAAGAGGGATATGCGGTGCGGCGGAGAAGTGCTCGCGGTTTGGAATCGCGGGAGCAGATCGCGGAGGAGAGCGATGTGCAGGAAGAACGCGAAACGTCTTAGGCCTCGGTTTTCTTTCTCTTTTTATTGCGGAGCACATTGAATCATTGGAGCGGGATTGAAATTTTGCCTCCGCGCGAAAGCAGAGCCTGAAACACACACAGGAGCGTGTGTGGGTTTCAGAAAACGCCACGAGAGAGAGAGAGAGAGGGAGAGCGTAAAGTTGTAAAGTGCGCACGGACACACGCGGCTTTTATATCGCAAAGTCGTTTATATATTTTATACGGACTCTGTGATCGGCAGATAGTTTCGAAATCGTTAAATCATGAGAACGAACGAGGAAAAAGAGCGAGAAAGATTATTCCCAAGGCTCGGGCGCACTTGGCGCGCATTAAAATTAACGGCGTTTATAATAATACGTGCGGGGAATACGAGGAAATTTCATCCGGGTCATCTCGGGTTAATTCTTTTTTTATTTTTACCTTTTTCTTTTCATCCAACTGCCTGCCGCGATAAAGTTTCTTGAGCTTCCTTGCTGCAGGATCCCTTCCTTGCTGGCCTTTAAGAGAAAAATCCAACTTTTGGGATCAATTCGATCGATCCCTTCCGGGGCTAGAAAATTCGACTCGTTTTTTCGCTAAAAATTGTTGTTGTTCTTTTTTAATTACTCGAAAGAATCTATCATGGACCTGCTCTGACCAGGTCGTAAGGTTTATCCGCGCGCGCGGCGGACGATCGCGAAGGGAGGTCGCGACAAGAAGCGCGCCCAGGGATCGTAAATAACCTCGGAGTTTCTTTTTCGCTCGGATCGTGTCTCGCGTGCACACGCGTTAGAAATAAGAGAGCAATGGAGGCTGCGGGGATAGTGTGTGGATCGTGAGATTGTGAGCAGGGGAATGGTTTTCTTCTCGCGTGTTAGTGGGTATTATGTAGGTATAAAGTATAAACCACCCACGACATAAAGCTCGTGGAGTTATTATTGAGAGGGAGAAGCTCCCTCGGAGCAGTCGGGCTTGGGAAAATAAAAATGGCACAGTGATTGGCCGGGGAGTAAAAAAGCAGTTTGGGACAATGATTGGCAAGTTTATGGGGCTTTTTCTATGGGATAAAATATGGGAGAGTCGTTAAATTGCAAAATTGCCAATAACTGGCAAAGTCCGGTGGAGGTTCGTTGATGCTCGGACGTTAAAAAGGATGTCGATTCATGGCGCAATGGAAAATATAGTCGCGAGAGGCTTCTGCTTCCCTGGACAGGATTCCTCCGAGCAGAAAGAGAATTTGCCAGTCTGGACCCTGTATAGATTATGGGAAACACCATAGCCTCGACGTTTATGGCTCTGGAACTCGCGATCCGAGAGCCGCTCAATCGCGGATTTGATACAACTTAATCGTGTGCCTGCCTCATGTTCTCTCTCTCTCCCTCTCTCTCTTTTTTTTTCTCAATGTGATCGCGCCAAGGACACGAGGTATAGAGAATATCCTCAAGTTCCTTTTGGCATCGTTGCCTCTACAAGACTATCTCGTGCGCCGCAGCATCCCTCGCTCTTTTATTTTTCTTCGTTTCATCTCGTCTTCCCACTTATTCGCATTTTCTTCCTCGCCTTCGTTTCTCCTCGACGCTGCATCGCCAGCATCTCTTCCTTCGTTGTTCCTTTCATTCGCCGGGACTTCGTGCCCCCACAGAATGTAATAAACAATGTGGAGGATCAAACGGTTAAGCGTTTTAGCGGATTCACGCTCCGAGGGGTCGCAAAACATTCCGCGAGAATGATTGAGCGCGACGACGATCTTCGGTCCACGAAACTTAAGGGAAAAGCATGGGGATTGAAAAATTTACGTTTTTTTTTGTGACGATCAAACGCGCCCGGATATGACGAGATTAATCGCCGCAATTAACCGATCAAGCTTGACCAGAACGTGCAAAAAAATGCATACAATGTTGCGCGATGGAAAGTCCCGAATTACCGTCGATTAACTGGCCAATAAATAATCGCCGTAATTTGCAAAATTAAAAAGATTATTGCAGCGTGTTTTAAGATTGTTGAGGAGAATTTTTTATTTCATGACTTTGGGTTACGAGACGATCGTAAATTTGAAGGATTATACTGACCTTTATCCCACGTCCGGGAAAAATGCAGTAGCCCGGTGCAATTATTCAAACTGCATTTTTTAAAAACTACCACAATCGTCTGTGAATCGTCGTTCGAGTTTTCCTTTTTTATCCGGATCGTGCTTAAGAAGATATCATTTCTATATGGAAGTGCTAAATATTAAGAGGATTTAAGACGATGAGTGAGATGCGAGCTTTCGGATATGTGGACTGGACATATTATTGCTTCGAGCTGTGTAGCTACGTCGACTCGAATCTCACACACTTGAGCGTTTTCTTATTCAAGATGCGCTGGTGTGGGGCAATACGCCGCGATGTATGGCTCTGAGATATTTTTCTCTCATTTGCGTGCATGTGGACATTTAGAGGCTGCTCCAAAAGAGGATTTCGAAAAAAAAAAAAAATTAAGGGGATGCGTCAGTCGATGAAGAATTCGATTCCGAGAAGAAAAGTCCTTGGCCATTTTTTTCTACGAGGCCGCGTTCAGGAGTTGCTGGTGGATAAAGGAACTAGCCAATAAAGAGACTCGATAGGAACAAATGGGCGTGGCCTCACGCTGACAGCGTCTAACGAACATATCTTGCGAACGGTGGGTCGCAGAGAAAAAGTTCCGACGACTTTTCTCTTCAGAATTTCACGAGCTATTCGCCTGCGAGCTCAGATTTAAGAACGCGCTGTAGAGAAGAAAATAAAAAGGCAAGAAATGCTGCCGCTCGATGCAGATATGGTTTATGTACCGCGGACCTCAGTATGGAACGCCTTTGCTCTTCCCCGTGCCTCACGGATTTCTCTGGCCAACTCGAATCCCCTCTCTCTCCTTTTGCTCCCCCACATCGTAACGTGTAGATCATTCCGAGATACTTCTCTGGCTCTAAAGAGCTCCTTGCTCCACGCTGTACTAATGCTCCAGTTTATAAGGGTTATCTTCAGTCGCAATCCTCGGCAGAAGAGGCGGGAGGCAAGCAGGAGAGATGCTGGATAAAGCGGAACATATAACAGCGACGTAGAGTTGAGAATATGGCGAGCGGAGATCGCGCGCCCACGAATACACGTGCGAAACAACTCCGCGGGATCTGAACCAGGAAAAATGAATGTCTTTCATTCAGCTCGATTCTATAGTGGTAGTAAAAAAAATTTATAAACCCATCTGCGTGCATCGAGGATCGATGAATAATAAAATAAATTAAAATTCACAAAATAAATTGTAAAAAAAAATTGCAGCCAAATTTGGGCGAACGTATGATCCAAAAAAGTTCTTCTTTCCTGCTCCCATTAATTTTCATTCATAATCGATGAAAAAAATCGAATAAAGTGAGATAAAAATGCAGCATCAAAAAAAATTCAAAAATATTTTTATTCCGTGCTCCGATTGAATTCCCTTTATAATCGATAAGAAAAATCGGATGAAATGATATAAAAATGCGGCATCAAATAAAATCTAAAACAAATATATATATTTTTTTTTTTATCTGATTAAGTTTAATTCATAATTGATTTAAAAAATGGGATAAAATGAGATAAAAATGCAGCATCGAAAGCCGGTGGCAACGAGATAGAAAATGGAGTTGGACCGAGACTGGCCATAACTCAGAAGAGGGAAAAACGAGGAGCAAGTGAGTAAATTAGAACAGAGTTTATTTTCTCCGATCAAACTCGCGGCCCCATATCCCCGGTAGTAACCAAATAGTCGTGCAAAAAAGGAGAAAAGAGAATGAGAAAAAGAGAGTGTATTGCTGGGCTATATTACTCTGGTGGACGGTAAGCGCGCGGTGCCCTTTTAATTACACCTCGGTCTAATTTATTGCGAAATCTGCACCGCGGTGGCAATTCGATCAGATAAAACCCACGACCATAAACCACCGCGTCATATAAAACTTGTTTTGTTTCCATCGAGAAAGGTCCGGGCAGGTTCTGGCTGTTCGTTCGGTGTCTCATCGGAGAACATCCATTCGCACAAGGCTATACAGGCTCATTAAAAATAAAACTGCATTATAACGTTATCATCTGAAAAAAAAAAAAAAATCCTGGGTCTGGGAGACCCAGTGTGTAAACTAGGCAAAAAAAAAATGATTTTCTCCAGTTCCGTAAAAGTTCTTGCAATTTTGAGTCAGAAAATTCCATAAAAATAATTCGAAAAAATATAAAATCCCAAAAAAAATCGTCATTTGCATGAAAATTCGAAATTTTCAGAAAAATTACCAAAAAATTGGAAACTTGGGAAATTGGAAGCACTTGCACAAAAGTTTTTACGATTTCCAAGTTAGAAAATTCCATAAAAATAATTCGGAAAAATACAAAAATCCATAAAACATCGTCATTTACGAAAATTCGAAATTTTCACAAAAATGACCAATAAACTAGGGCACAACATTAAAATAATTCAAAAAAATAATAAATTCCATTAAAAAAAATCCTCATCACCATGGAATCAGAGAAATTCGAAATTTTCTGATAAATTACCAACGGATAAAAAACAATTTTAATTGACAAGAAAAAAAATGGAAATTTTGACTTATTTTTTGTAGAAAAATGACAAATTTTGTAACATCCTGTATAATTTGAAACCGCTATACAGCTTTAGTATGTATATACACATTTGTTTATGTATTACATATATATAAATATATATCCTTGAGATCCTGGGGCTCTTAATGTATACACATTTCTCGTCCTCTTGCTTAGTCTCCTTCGTATACACTTAACATCGCGCTATAGATATATGTTTGTTTCTCTTAGCGAAGGAAAGGCGAGCCCTCGCGATCCTCTCTCAGTCTCCTTCGTCGTTTCTTCCCATTCCATCGAGCGTCCGCCAACTCTCTCTCATCAATCTGTCTCCCTCGTACCACCAGAGACTCCCATACTCATATCTCTTTCTCGAGACGTGCGTCCTGCCTGCGGCCGCCCACGCGCCGACCCGACGCTTTCCCCCATACTCATCTCGTGAACCAGCTCCCTTCTCCTCCTCCTCCTCCTCGACTCTCTCGCGATATTCCTTTTCCCTCTGTGTGACCAGACTCGCGAGTGCGCCGCAGCTTCGCCACGGTCCTCCTCCCCCTCTTCTCTCCTTATTCCGCGCCGCCTCTATCCCTTTCCTCTCTCAAGATGCACTCTTGATCCGTAACACGTAACAATGCACTTGCATTTTTTTTTCAAAAACTGAGGAATTTTCATTTTTTACACTTTTTCAAATTTTGGCCAGAGTATAAGATTTTCCTTTGGTTACATATTCATTAAAAATCAATGGGAAATCGAAACGAAACGAAATTTGTATTTTTTTGAAAATTCAAATTTTTTTGTTTTGTTTTGAAAATTCAAAAAATTACAAATTTCAACTTTTTCTATTTTTTCGAAGTTTCTCCTGAGTCGAAGATTTTTCTTTGGTTACATATTCATTAGAATTCAATGGGAAATCGAAACGAAACGAAATTTTTAATTCTTTGAAGTTTTGACATTTTTTTTTTCCATTTTTATTGAAAATTTTCAATTTATTTATTGAGTATCGAGTTTTAATCGAGTGCGAGGATTTTTGCGTGGCGCTATATTATATCTTTGCAGACTCGTGCTCCACGTCCATTATTTTTGAAGCTTAATCCCCCGGCTGTAATGAAATACAATTAGAAAGAAGAGAAATTTAAATTTTGATGGTTCGGGTTGCAAGGAAATTGTGCCGAATAATTTGACGATCGGGAGGTTAATTTTCATGAATATTTGTGGCTGTAACGTTGATTCTCGATCGACAAGTTTCCACGAGGTCCCTGCTGGAATAACGTCGAGAATTATTTACATGGAAGCTCGTTCGGGCATATAAACGAGCGTTTTCGATGGAGTCTCATTAATGGACACATCGACCAGGTGTCTCTGCTGGGTGGGAGGACTCTATTGAACCAGTATCCATGCAGCAAAGCTCTATTAATAATTCAGAGCTCCCACATGCATCTCTTCGCTATTCTCAATGTCTCAGCATCTCCGAACGCCTCGAGAATATTCAGCCTGACTCTCTCTCTCTCTCTCTCCTTGTGGAGCACGAGTGCCTTGATTTACAAGTTCCTATGTTTATGAGGATACACATTACGTGCGGATACACTTATATCTATAGACAATATGTACTTAACAGGTACGTCTTGTACGTTCATGAAGTAGACAGCAGCAGATGCACTTAACCATTTTTTTATTCTCCTCTTTTCCCTTCGTACTGCTTTTATCCTTCGTATACGTCACGTGAATATTTCATTATCCACGAAGACGATGATGGCAAAAAAGAAGGAAACAAAATATCGAATTTTTCTTTCCTGGATGATGCATTTTTTTTGGGGAGCGTGTTGGCAACTTTATTGTCGATCATGAGGATTTATTGAAAATGTTAATTAAGCGATAAATATTTCCAAAATTTTATTGGGAGTAAAAAAATCGAGTTTTTCGAATTGCAGGCATCTTGGTTGAGAATTATGAGGATTTGTTTTTATATCAATCGATCGATTCTTCATTTAGTTGATTTTTCAATTTAGGAAATTCGATTGGGAGTTAAAAATTTGAGTTTTTCTTTGATTTTTGGTCCTTGCTCTCGTGCCCGAGGATTTTTTTTCATTTTTTCATTTTTTTTCGATGCCTCGAAAAATTTAATGGTGCCCAACGGCTCGCCGGAGGAAAGGTCGTTAAATCATTTGGTAATTAGAGCTCGGTGGTTATTTCAGTTTCAGAGGTTGACTGCGGTGCTGCTCGGCTTTCCCCATGCAAGCGAGCAGGGTAGCCTCAGCCTGAGCGATCAGCCGTGAAATACTTCGTGGAGAGTCTCGCGTACAGATAAGAAAAGAGGACACGGAGCAATTAAATTCATTTGTCAATTATTTAACGAATGTACGTTGCTCTCCATCATCGTATCCCTTTTTCTTGGGCCCGATTCATTCCGCGCGATTAAATTTGCAATTAAGCTTGAGAAGAGTTTTCTCCCTCAGGGTGGATGTTGCTCGAGAGGCTGTTAATTGTCGGGAGTCTTTTCTATCCGTTTGTGTCCTTAGGCGAAGCAGGAAAGATTCTTCGTCCGCGATTTCGTCGTGTTTTTTCAAGTTTTTCGAAAAAATCTCCTCGAGCAAAATCTCTTGGAATGCTGGACCGACTAATTCGATAATTTTCCATTTTTCTGTCACGCTCAATTTTTTTAAATCGTCAAAATCCTTGGGAGCACGACTGGGGCCATTTTTTTCTTTCGTTATTTAGTCGCGTCCTCGAGTGCTGGCACGTCGCCAGTGTCGGTAACGAAACAAAAGAAAGAAAAATATAAATTCTCGGTGAATCGACGCGCCCGCGATCGAGATCTAGTTTATACGAAGCGAACGCTGTCTCGCGAGTCCGTCACGTACGTGACATCGAGTTTACGAGCTGCTCGGCACGGAGGCTCAAGATTTTCTTCGTCCTCTTCATAGTCGCTCTTCAACCTCCTCGAATTTTTATCTGTTTTTCTTTTTTTTAATCAAATAAATTGGACAGAAAAAATCCTGAAAAATTATTTTCCAAACGTCGAGTTTGAGGAGAGCGTTTCAGCTTAAGAAACGAGAAAAATCGTTGATCCGTAAGAAAAAGTGTGCAAAGTACGTGACTCAAGGATCTCGAAGCTCCTGAAAATGGTTGTGCACACTGTGTGATATAATTTTTCTCTCCCTATACGTTGCTGGCTCCAGCTCAATGGCTTCCTGAGCTGCTTCTGCGTTTAGTGACTTTCCTGATGGGATAGACGAGCCAGCGAGAGAGTCACCGGCAGGCGGAGAGGGCGAGAGAACGTGCTATCACGTTCCTCGGTCTTACGGGGGTCTCTCGCGTCGCAGCCGACTATTTTCACGGCGCCGCGCATCGCTAGCCCCAAGGAATGCAGCACCAACCGACGCTCGTTTATGTACGCGATGTTCTCGGTACATAAGGCCCCGCACATAGTTACGTCTTGGGGTCTCGAGGATTTGCCAGGATGGAGCGCAAAGTTTGCGGCAGGAGGATGCACCTAAAGAACGTTTTGCCTCCGGGACTAAAATGTTAAAAAAATCAACACATTCGCACAGGTTTACGAGATAAATTGGATCGTTGCGTGTGAAAAGGGCGTAAAGGAGGATCGGGGGTGATAGTGAGTGAGGAAAATGTTCCTTGATTAAGGGTCAACAAGGAGGATGAAGAGCGAGCAATCGAAACTTGGTTGAATTCTCCATCGAAAAGATCGATTCGGAGCCGGCGAGTGGGAGAAACGTCCGAGAAAGAAAAAAGTTGGACTGCAGAAAGGTTAATTTGGTCCGGAAAAATGGGAGAGTCGAGCTCGATAGGAGAGAACGAACGAACGAGCCGGTCTCGTCTCGTCCCGGCAGATTGGCCGACGCCAAAACCAATAATTGCGTACGAGATTGGCCCCGAGCATCAAGCTCGGCGCGCGCGAACCCAAAACAATATTGAGCTCCGTTGGGTCTGTGTTGTGGATGATAAAAAAATAAATAGGCGCTCGAAAGAGTTGGTTTCTTGCGAGCATCCACTCGCAGGCTCTCTGGCTCTCGAGCACCGACCGAGAGGGAGAGAGAAAGAGCAAAGGGCAATTTGCGGTGTGCTGTGAATGTTTCATTACCGAAGCAAGTCCGCGGGGAGCTACCGAATTTCGAATGAGCTTCTGCACCGACCTCGAACTCATTCTATACGCTGTCTCTCGCTAGAATTGTGAGAACAACTCACAGCCGTTACGCCGCCGTTAACGGCCAAGAAGAGCGAGACACTCGCTGTCAGAGCCTGTGAAGCCTCGTAATTGAAATTCGCCTCGTTCACTTTCTCTCTTTCGTGATTTCCTCACTCTCTTTCAACTTCTTTGCTTTTGGCCGCTCCGCTGTGGGTGCTTGCCCGGCTTTCTCCGAGCACAGACCCAGCCAGACCACAAATTGTTAAAACGACTCGCTTTCTTTCGCTTTTCCCAATCTCCATCCTCGCTCAATCCTCCGCAACTTTACAAATATATTGTTAAATTTCTACGCGGCTACTCATCCTCGTGAAATCTCAACGTTAACGGCTACAGCGCTCGGCCCTCGCCACGCCGTAACACTTTTTCATGCAGTCACGTATTTTTTCCCATTTTTATTCGCGCATACGAATTTCCACGTGGCGGCGCGAACAATCTGCACCGTGGGGCTCATTTCGGGCCAAAGTGCGATCCAACTTTTTTTAGGACCTCGGGGAGGTGATGATGCCATGCGGTCATCATGACGATTATTATTTTGAGAGGATCCCTCCTACGTGGCCAATGATATCTTACAAACCTTTCTCATACTCCCGCAACGTTGCTTGGTTGCTTTCTTGGCCCCACAACGTTGCAGCCCTCAGAGGGATGCTGCGAGATCGTGATCTCGCCACGGAGAGATAATTATGTCGAAATATACTCTGGCAGGGTTCCTTTCAGAATTCAGAATCTCCGAGGGAATTTGCCGATTCGTAAACTCACTTTTTATTCCATTTTTACTGAAAATAACGGAATATTTGATATTTTCTAAAAAAATTTCACATTTTTCGCAGAATTTTGGGAAAAACAATCAAAAATTTCAAAATATTCAAAAAACCCCACCATATATTATTTTCCCAATATCAACTAAAAAATGGCCATGCATTCGGCAAAATCTTCCAGAACGACGATATGGAACCCATGACGTCATAGTAATTTTAATATAATTTTCTCACGACGCAGCGAGCTCTCCAGGACGAAGAAGTAATTCGATCTACGAGCTCGGGGTTATAATATTGGTAAGACGAGTTCGTCCACAGGCGAGCCGAAGAATGACGCGGCGCGATGTATTATGATATATTGTGATATTTAATACGCGACGGTATGGGAAAGTGTGTGTAACCGATGGGGATTAGGTAAGACGTTTGGAGCAGGTCCAGAAAGGCCGAAGTGGAACTAAAGCTGTTTCGTTCCGCAGTAGCTCGAGAGCAACGAGTTTTCCTCGGGCGAATATCAGGTCCTCGTTGTATCATCGAATGTCAGGTATCATTATGGGGGTGGGGATGGAAAAGGGAGAAGGACAAAGGTGGCTGGAGATTGGATGGGGAATGGGAAAGAACGAAGAGTTTTTTCATTGCACGGAGATTTAGATGAAAAGCCACGGACTCTCGATTGCTAAGACTTGTTGATCGTCCCATTGTCCCTTCTGGACCCAAAATTCGAGATGTTTTTTTCTATGGTTAACCATGCCACGGATTACGGGGATCCATGGGGTCGTTGGTGTTCAGATTCCCCGCCCTGGAGCTGCCTAATCTTTGGGGAGCAAAAAAAAAACGTTGCCGCAGGACATTGCGTCTCGCGCGTTACCATCTTCTGCTTTATAGGAAAAAATGTCAGACTCGTGGGACACGAGAAATTAAATGGATTCGTAAGAAATGGCCTGATCGTGCGCTGCGACGACTCACTCGCGTTTCCTCGAGAATCACATGAGCTCTCCGTGCTCACAGACTCTCCTTGCATTTGCATGCAAACCCTCTACTCCACGGAACAGCCAAAGTTAACGCCATGCACGAAGAGAACATCAAGAAGCAGCAGCAAATTTCTTCTTCGCCCGACCTGCTCGCTTATTCTTGGATGCTCCTGGCACGAGACTGTCTTATTGTCATCGGGGACCTCGAATGTGCAGCACACATAATGCCCACGTGTGACACACTAAATATGGTCTTTCCATTATGCGCCTGTGTCGTGGCTCGTTCGCAATCCCCGAAAGACAAAACTTCCTTCTCTTGTGTGCCGCGAACTATTTCGCGGAAATTTTCCATTTTTTTTTTGTCTTTTTTTTTTCAATTTTATTCGGCAAAAAAATGGGACGAAATTCTATTTTTCTGAGGAAATATTCGCCGGCCAGGCACGCGCCAGCGAATTTTTCGTCGTCGAGCCAAATAATGGGGAAAAAATGACAAGGACGCGTCGTGGGAAGGAGACAGGTGCGTGGACTCTGTCCCGGAGGTGCGTCCGCGTGTATAAATGTGTGGACGCTTCACTAAAGGAGCCGAAATTCAAAAGCTAAAAGTTGAAACGATAAAGCGTCGACTTGCCGCGTTATCCGCAGAGTTTTCTCGCGACGAGCATTCTGAGCGTCCTGAGTGGCCGTTCATCTCGTTCCGCGTGAGGATCGGGCCGTTCATCTCGTTCCGCGTGAGGATCGCGCGCGTCGAAGGAAGTGCGAGAACGAAAAGGTTCGTGCCAGTAAATGTCCTGTAACCTAACGCTGTCGTGTGACCGCGTGTCCTTACGACCAGGAGATAGCGCGACGGATGGCAAAGAGAGAGAGAGAGATTCGTAGCCTCGGCGGTCGGAGTCTGGCCGCCCTGGAAGATTGTCGCGAGTCTCACGTATCACATTTTTCCCTTTTTTTACCTTCGGGAGGATTTCATCGTGCTGCTCGGTGGAGCAGGAAAATGGCTGCGTGTAACGGATACGTTGGAGCTCCAGAACCAAAAAAAGGAACAACATTTTCCACCGGAAAATTTATGCATCCGATATTTTCCCACAATGTTTAGAATACCTGCACTCTATTTCCCTGTCGTGATCTGCGTTACATAAACCGAGTCACGTATCGCAGCGATAAGAATCGGGAGAGAAAAGACAAGGAAAACGTTGGAAATAATTCTTGAACGAGAGACTGTCATGGAGGGCTATGTGGATCGCTTACCAATTAACGGTCACCTTCTATAACTGGAGTTTTATTCAAAATAGCGGAATTTTTCGACGTTTTCATTGAAATTTTCATATTTATCGTGGAATTTTGAATAAAAATTTCGAAATTTTCACATTTCTCGTAGGATTTCGAAAAAAGTATCAAAATTTTGATATTTCTCACGAAATTTTGACATTTTTCGTAGAATTTTGGAAAAAGTTTCAAAATTTTGATATTTCTCGTAGAATTTGCAAAAAAAATTCCGAATTTTCACATTCCTCGTAAAAGTTGGACATTTTCCATCGAATTTTGGAAAAAAAATGGAAAATTTTGACATTGAAAGAATTTCGACGAGCGGCGAAAGATTTTGGAAAGAAAAAACGCGGCGAGGACGCGGAGGAGGGAAGAAAATGAGTCTCCGGCAAAGTGGAGGCGAGTAGCCTTGCTCTTGATTGTCCAGTAGACCGGCATAGTTTAAGGATCGATTAAATAATCCATAAATAGTGGGGATCGATGAGAGGCTTGCTCCGGGGCGGGGGAGCACCGGACATGAGGCCCGCGTAGAGGCAGGAGAGCGTAAAACACGAGGCGCAACAGCGTTTTAAGTTGGCAGTACAAGACATTAAGAGTGAGAGAGCGGTGAGGCGTACAGACTCGTGTGTGGAGAGTGCGCAGTGATCGGGCGAGGCTGGGGGACACATAACGCGTATGCTCATTTGAATATTTTATTGTTACGGCGTTTCAATAGCCGTGTAACTTTCCATATGTGTCTCGATGTGGCTTAGTATTTGTGGATATGGGGGCCGTAGGGGTGATAGGATGTGGAAGTCTTTATGGTCGAACGAGACGGATTCGACTTTGATCGTATTGCGCGCGTGTACGCGCGTTCGGTGAGAAAAAATAAATAAAAAAAGTAATGAAAAAAATAAACACGTATTTTACGCTGACGCTGCTGGGGATATATTCGCTTATTATGCATGAGGATCACGCGGGCGTGAGAGGGACAGACGGAAAACAACTTGGATCGCGACCAACTTTGATACTGCTGTTACATTATCAGATTCCGCGTAGGCGTTACAAGCGCGTGTCGCCCCGTGACGTCGTCCGAGCAGTTAAAAACCCCCCGGAATAAGAAGAGAGACAAGACGTGCGAAATATCGCCGTGAGAATTCTCCTCAGACACGAGCCTCGCCAAAACGAACACCCGCTCGTTATGCTGCAAATTCTACGCCCCGGAGAACAACACTGCCACCATCGCCTTTGAGCTTTTCCACTCAAATTTATTCAACTTGAAGTTTCTCGATGCTGCGAGGAGGCCAGGAGGAAAAAAATCTGTCATCAGTTTTTTTTTATTATTATTTAAAATCAATTCAAATCCAATATTCAATAATTTGATTGAATTTAAATAAATATTTTATTATTTAATTGAATTCATTTGAAAAATCAATAATTTCATTAATTGAAATTAATTTAATTTAACGTTTAATTTAAATAAATTTGATTTTCAATAATTTCATTAATCATCAATATATAATTGAATATTTAATAATATATAATAATAATTAGGAAGAAATTTAAAATAATTTAAATTGTTGGAATAATTTTTGAAAAATTAAAAATAAATTATTATTTTTCTCGTTTTTTGTCAATTTCTTTCGATACTCGACGCTTTTTTGTTAGCTACTTGAAAAACTCGCCAGAGCCTGCGATAACCGCGTCAATTTCCCGCTGAGAGCGTCAAAGGACTCGAGGAGAGACACGAAGATTCTCGCGAAGGATCTGGGCTCCTTGAGAGGCGCCTCGGAAGGTGTCGATCGCGCGACATAAAACAGTTCTGTCTGGTTGCTCGATGGCATTGCGAATAGAGATTGTGGGCGATCGGGGCAGCGGGGGGCTGTAGCTGGAAGAGAAAAATAAATGTGGGAGCACTCGAGGAGCCGGAAATCCGGAGCGGATCCCGTGGAACTGGTTGGTATGCTCGGTCAGTCCATAACTTTGGCAATTTTCGAGGAGCAGCGCGAGGACATTTTCCATCGACGCACTTGAGCCGCCCCACCCCCCCCCCCCCCCCCCCCCCCCCCCCCCCCCCCCCCCCCCCCCCCCACCCCCCCCCCCCCCCCCCCCCCCCCCCCCCCCCCCGCCCCCCCCCCCCCCAGTGAAAGTTGGAAAAGTTCCGAGAAAAAAAAAGGAAAAAACGTCGCATCGCCGTCGGGACCTCGTCCCCTGTCTCCGGCAAGCACTTCCTGCCGCTCTCCCCACATATTTATCTCTGTTTTCCCTCCCCGAGACGAGAACACTCCGCGGGAAACGACCAAGCCAAAGAATTGGAAAAAAATGAACCCTTTGCCTAAATCAACAACTCAGCCTGCATAGGAAAAGCGCTCTCCGTCCTTGGGGACCCGTATCTTTGGCCAGAATCTGGTGGCTGCCACCAGATCCTCAATGGATCGTATACCTCTCGGTATATATATAGCCGACCGGTTGTGTTCAAAGTTTGGAGGATAAACGAGCCCCATTCATTAGAGCGAAGAGACAAACGTATGGGAAGCCATTCAGCTCATGCTTTTGGCTCTCGCGATCTCTCGAGACGCTCCAGCGCACGAGATTCCCGAGCCCGACGTCTTCCTCGAATTCCACTCACGCCAAACGCCTCGGGGACTTAAATTTTGATTGAAAAATCAATTTTCACCTGCAGTCTCTCGTTTGATATAAAATTGCCCGGGCGTGGGTGGACCATCGCAAAAGAGAGTCCGCTTTCCCCCTTCGGGCTTTGGATGCGACGGCTCCGCATGACGAGAGATACGGACGTGGACAGCTCGCACGCCAACCAATCCTCTATCTATATCGCGGTAGAGCAAGAAACTACACCCACGCATCAGGTGAGCCAGAGAACTAAAGAAAGACCACACACGATGCTCTCGCGTCATTTGGTGGACACCACATGGTCGCATGTTCCACAGAGTTTACCAACGGCATGCTGCAGCACAGGATTACCGCCCGGACCCGGTAAACACTGCATTTCACATTTTCCTCTCCCTCTCTCTCTCTCTCTCTCTCTCTCGCTCTCTTCATTCTTGCGGCGTTGGATTGATTTAGATTTATTTATTTATTTTACTGTTTTTTATTCTTATATTTTTGTATTTTAATATTTTCAATATTTTTATATTTTCAATATGTTTATGTTTTCAATATTTTAATATTTTTGTATTTTTATATTTTGAATGTTTTAATATTTCTGTATTTTCATGGTTTTAATGTTTTAATATTGTTAATATTTTTCTATTTTTTATGTTTTTATATTTTTATAATATTTTGATGTTTTTTGATATTTGAATATTTTAATGCAGCGTGTCGTACGACGCTGGACCCCGTGCGACTTTATGGTGTTTACCTATTGCGTGTGAGTCAAACGGTGCAAAAGTTTCTCCGTCGTTCGGGTTCAAGGGGGCGATCCGGGATCCGGAGGGAAGAAACGTCCGGTTTGCACAGCGCGGACGACACGCGGCTCTGCACGAATCTCTTTCGCCGCGCGCAAAGATTAAGATACGTATTTTCCATCTCTCCGGTATATCCGCGAAGCTCCATGTCCCCCATGAGTGTTTCGAGTCGCTCGTAGATTCATGGCTCGAGAGGGAAGAGGTTAAAGCCGATAACCACGCGCACAAAACATTATTCCCGCTGTGCGAGCCACGGAGGTGAATTCTAATCTCTGCTCCGCAGCCTCTTGCCCAAGGCACAGACTCGTGACAAATCATTGACCAATAATCAAGCATCAGATTCGTTGCTCACGACGAAAAATGACGACGCAAAGGATAAACGTCGAGCCTAAGCTTATCACAGACTTTGGATCGCTCCAGGACGTTCCAACAGTCCCAGGATCGATTTAGGACTCGGTCATACTCGCCCATTTATCTCTCTAGTTTCTATAGCAGTTCGATCAACGTCAGACACACAGCCGAGGCTGAACCGCGTCCGCAGCAGCCCAGAACGCGCTCGTGAAACTCTCGAGCAGCGCGATATAGATCTCTAAGATCCTGGCTCTGTGCTCTCCTCGCCAATACTACGCGAGAGGCTCAGGACACAACCGCAGGCATTTGTAATCGCGTGGCCAAAAGCCAAGAACCAGCTTCCTCGCTCGGAACTCGCGATGAGAAAGCAGCCCAATTTATATTGCCTTTTACAGGACATCGCCGATTAATCCTTACGAGACAGAGTCGCAGGACCACCCAAGCACGAATAACCCAACACCCTTTCGGCCTGACACTGGTCCCGCGCATCGTAAAACTCTCGCACGCGGCCCTCAGCTTCCATTCAACTTATTAAAATTCTGCTATATAGAGGCTCCTGGACCCGGAGCAGGACCGAGAATCCTGCTCTCTCGTCATCGCCTAAACATCATCAGCCACGAGTCTTGTCTATCATCGCGTCGCACTGTCGAGAGTCTGGCTTTTTGGGAGGCGCGCGGATACCAGAACAGGCAGCTGGAGTTTCTTTCCTCGGCACGAAGATTTTTTTCTTGTTTTCTTGTTTTTTCGATGCCTCTCCAAATGCCTCGATGATATTGGATGCTGCCTTCGTCGTCGGTTTTTTTTTCAGGATATTTTCTCGCGCAGCCTGGAATCGCGTTGGCACAAACCCAAACAAACCCAACCAATCCGATGTTTTGCTTCTTCATAGAGGGAGCTATGATTTTTTTTCTACATTTCAATGTCAGTGTGATTAAAATGTCCCAAAACATCGAAAAATCGTATCTAGAGAAAATGTACGGACCTGCGTGTGTATGTTATGGGACTGTAAAATTCAAACGTTCATAACTCGAGAACGGTTCGAGCTGCAGGGCTCCCATTTTGCACAGATGTTAATCCATACGAGCTCTTCATTCTCTGATCATTTCGTTGCAATTTCTAGAAAAATACGAATTTTACGGCATTTTGAAATTTTCAAAAAAATACTGTCGACGCTCTAATTTCCGCAAATTTCCGGATTTCCTGCTCATTTTTTTTCTATGAGTAGAGTATCATAATAGGAAGGTTGCTATTGAATTTGGGGAATATCGGTCGAACGGTTTAGATTTTATGATTTTTCGAATTTAACGAAAATGTGAGATTTTTGAAAAATCGTCGAACCTCATAAATTTCTACAAACTTTGTTAAATATTCTGTATAAGTTAGTACTCACTCTTTGCTTCCTAGGAAAATTGTCAAAATCGTATAATTCGAATGCAAATCGAAAAAAAAGCTGCGAATTGAAATTTGGAAATTTTTTTTTCATCAAACGAACGCGATATTTCGTAATTTTTTTTTCTACTTCATTCTCGCGAGCAGCATGGGGTCCCATAGATATTGGAATAATGGGGAATAAAAAAAAAGGGCCGTTTTGAGGCGATAAAGCAAGTACGCGAGGAGTATGGGCAAGAAATAATCGGAGAGGGACGTAGCGCGTCATTATGATAATGGTTCGTTGCGCGGCGAGAGGTGTTTTTCTCATTATCGTCGATATACGCAGCGAGAGAAATATTCGAGGGAGATGGAAGAGGGTGGGCGAGAGGTTGAGGGCGCGTGTGGACCGTCTGCTAATTTGAATATTGAGTTTGCGGGGGTGTCGGTAACCGGGCAGCTGCACAACTCTCATAAACCATAAAACGTCGAGGCTGGAGAAGGTGCCGCGTGTATGTAGATACTTCCAGGTTCTCCGGGCCTTCGGACGTGGGTGCGACTCATTCGGCGTGCAGCCAAATACCAAGCCATGAAAAAAAAAAAAATTACAAAATTTTCAAAAATAAAAAAATTAACAAAAATTTAAAAATGAAGAATTTTTAAAAAATTGAAAATTCGAAAAAATCCAAAAATGTAGGAATGAAGAATGTATGAAAAATAAAAAAAATTAAAAGTTTGAAAAAAATTAAAAACTACCAAAAAAAAGGGATCTCCGTCGATTGTTTTATCGACGAACCAAAAACCAATATCAAAATATATTCTTAAACATTTTCTGGGAAGAAATTTAGTCGGAGAATCCGTGGAGGATTTAACGAGCGGCGTTAATATTTCCCACTAAACCTGTTCGAGTCCCGATGCAGCGTATTGGTATAGAGAGACACAGCAACTCGGTGGATGAGCCTGAGCGCAGCGAAAACGCGGGTCTAAGGTCTTTTCTACGCGCGGCTCCGGGGTCAGAGTTCATTTTCTCCGCAGGAAGATGAGGATGAAAAGCTGCGCCTACGTCTAGGCGTTTGGCACACGCGCACCTGCGCGCGGTAAGAGCAACAGGAATGATTGGCTTGCCAGCTAATTTGAACGGTTCCCTTAATGGGCAACGCGCGCGCGACTACTTATCGTCGCGCTTATTTATAGAGTCTCGTGGTTCATTAATATTGAACGAATATTTATAAGCGATCCGCATGCATTTACGTTTCGTCTTCTTGGGTGTAATGTATGCAGTGCGCAGCTATAAAACTCCGAGTACTCTGGCTCAGGCTGTATTGCATGCGGGAGGGGAAAATATTTGCGTGGGAAATAAAAAAGCCCTCCCGCATTGTCCGAAACGAGGATAATGCATGTGCCACCCAGTAACTTTGGATTTAAGAGGCACATTCCCAACGCGATTATTTAGACTGTCAAATTCTGACGGTTTATGTAAATCGTCGATCTGTTTTATCTTCCGGACGATGTACCGAGCCATTGCGAGGGTTTTTTTTTTTTTTTTTTTTTTTTTTTTTTTTTTTTTTTTTTTTTTTTTTTTTTTTTTTTTTTTTTTTTTTTTTTTTTTGGTTTTTTTTTTTTTTTTTTTTTTTTTTTTTGTTTTTTTTTTTTTTTTTTTTTTTTTTTTTTTTTTTTTTGACTTTTTTTTTTTGTCGTTTCGATTTTTTCGGTCCACCGGAGCGCTCTGATGGATTATTTAGTAATGGGCAGTTGTGGAAGAAGGCTCGTTACTTAAGCACTCGATTTTATTGGATTTGCCAAGCTCAAGGGGCAAGGAAAATAATGAAAAAGGGGAGAAAAGTAATGAGAAGTGGAAAAATCAACGTGCGTTTTGTTGGAGAAAAACGAGGCCACCGACTTAACGTGTCCAGCAGCTTGAAAGCCGAGACCGTGACCTCCAGTGCCCTGAGATATTAATGGAAATTCTCGAGCGATAAGAATGTCGGAAACGAACGACGATATCGCATGGAGCTCCAGAGATTATCGAGGGCCAAATCCTCCGGATAAATGTTTTTTTTTTTTTTTTTCCATGGAATTTCATCGAGACCGGAAAATTCTTAAATACTCGATTTTCATATTTTTTTTTTATTATAGATTTTTATTCATTTTTTGAATGTTTGATTTTTCATGAACTGTCAACAAAATTTGCGATAGAAATGTCAAAAATTCGATTTTCCCATAAGCTGTCAACAAAAAAATGAAAAATTTGAATTTCCTGGGACTGTCAATCAAATTTATTATCAAAATTCCAAAAATTCGGTTTTTTCCAAAAACCGTCCACGCAAAGAGACCAAAAATTCAATTTTTCCAAAAATTTTTAACGGTAGGGCCAAAAAAATGTGTGTTTTCCGAAATTTTCACGAAAAGTGTTCCATCTGAATAACGTTGTATGGAGTCCTTGAGGAACTGCGATCAGAACGGATTTTTGAAATACCAAAAATGTCGTTGAAATCCAAAAAAAAAAAAAAAAAAAAACATCTCGACAGATTTTTCGAAAAAATAAAATGTTCGATATGAATAAATAATTTTCCATGGTACCGACCTGCATTTCTCCATCGATGGGAGATTCATGGCAGACATTGACACTGTATAGTGCGTGGGAAAAAAATACCACGAGGAATCCAGAGCCGACGGCGTTGAAAAAAAAAAAAAAAAAATTATTTTTTGAGTTTTTCACTCGCAACGAAATAATCCCATTCGTCGTGATTTTCGTGTGTGTATTTGAAAGAAGAAAAAAAACAGTACTTTTTCCTACACTACGAGTCGATCGAAAAAACCGGAAATTCCGGGGCGAAATTTTTGTTTAAATAATCAGGACGAAGTGGAGGAACGATCGCATCGTTAAACGGTCATGGAGCGATCGTGGAGTCTCGCGGTCAACTGTGGATCGGGAAGAGACGCCTTGGAAACGTATCCAGGAGACCTCCCTCAACCTACAACCTACAACCCCCTTGAACAACCCCTTCGCCCCTCCTTTGCCGGTCGGCGATATCGAAGCCTCGGCAGGAGCACGGGGCGTTCCTTCGGAATCGCCACTGACCAGGAAAAAGCTCTGGAAGTAGAAAAAAAAACAAAAAATTTCCGCCAAATTGAATTTTTCGAGAATCTGCTGATTTTTTTCGGATTTTATGTCCCGACCTCCGACCAGCACAGTTCGCGATATTTTCCACTATACCCTCCGACGCCCTGACCGAATTTTCAACCGAAAAAAAAAAAAACAATATTTTTCCTTATTTTTGATAGATTTTTTCCTCTTGAACTTTTTTTTTTAATTCATATTTTATGATTATTAATAAATTAATCAAAATTAATTAACAATTGCGGGAGGCTAAAAATTATTAAAAATAAAGAATTTTTTTTTCCAATTTTAATTAATTAATTAATTAATTAATTGATTCATTAATATTATAAGTAATAAGGCTCGAAATAAAATTTCCCATAGATTGGTAGTGCAGGAAATGGAGGCGTGGAGCATAGTAGGGTACGGAGAGGGATGAAAATTGGGGGTATGGGCCGGTGGAGAAGGAAGAGAGAGAGAGAGAGAGAGAGAGAGAGAGAGGACGGTAGAGGGCGCGACGCCGGCGCGCCACCGGCTCCGTAGGTCAAGGTCGTGTTCACGGATTCACACGGACGAGTCCCACAGACACGAACACTCGGGCAAACTCTGGAGCGAGTTAAACTTTGCGTAGGCTTTAAAAATGCTGAAGAAAAGCTCCGATTGGCAGAGTCTATAGTTGATAAAGTTTCTAAAAAAAAAAAAAAATTGAGCGAAAACTGTGTCGCGAATTAAAAAAAAAAAAAAAATTATCGATCGGAAAAAAAATGAGGGTCGGAAAAAATAATGAAATGGAAAACGAGGGATGGAAAAATCTTCCCAATGTCCTGGGGAGTGATTAATTGCCACGAAAAATGAAACTCAATTTTTTTTCCTTTTTTTTCTCAAGTTAATGAATGGATTGGCCAAAGAAAATCGTAACAAAAGTTACAAAAGACAGGGAAATAATAATGGAGATAGATTTTGACGTCCATTCTCATGGAGAGTGCTAAACAATTTCATATGGCCTGTTGCTTATCGATTCTGTAGTTTGCCGCCTCGTACAACCGCTGGAATACAATATTATGTAAACCGCGAAAACGTGCAAGGGTCACGTTTGATACTCTCTCGCTCTCTCTGCACGAAGCAGATTGCGCTATATACCGGAGAGGATTCTCCTGCATCCCAGAGGGAGGGCCTGTTGCTCATTCTCATCCCTTCTTTCCTTCCACGCTATTTTGGTTCGCCCCAGACCGCGGAGAGCATCGGAATTTTTACTGAACCGATTTTTTTACTTTTGAATTAGTTTTTTTTAATTTTTATGATTGAATTTCGTCAAATTTTTCGAATCGATCGATTTTTTTTTCGAAAACGATTTTTTTCGATTTTTTTTACAATAATCTTCATCGATTTTTCTTACCGATCATGATTGATCACTTTTTACTTACCATCAGTCGGTAAGTTAACTAAAGATCGAAAAAAAATCGGCTATCGGTAAAAACCGATTTTTTGGAATTTTTTTTATGGACCAACAGATGGCGCCACCGACTCGGTCAAGAAGGCTTTTACCTGGCCACCTACTCGGCAGGTGGAATTTTTGTCCTGCTCGTTGCCAACGCTGGCCCCGGGCAGGGAAAGCTCGGACAGCAACAGCAGAAGAAGACCGATCGTCAGGGCATCTCCGTTCTTGTATTCGATATTATTCCAGGCCATAAGGATCGAGCCTCGGATCAAATTTTTCGAAATAATTTTATTCTCGATGGAGGAAAAAAGGAAAAAAAAAATTTTACCAACTTTACGATCGCCTGAGTGACGATTTTTTTATTCCGAAAAATTCAGGCTTCGCTCTTTTGTTTTATTTTCTCATTTTCTTTTGTCAACATTTTTTTTCAACACTTAAAAAAAATAAAAAATCAACTTGAAAATGATTTTTGACGATTTTTCTTCTTCAACTCGATCCCAATCGTCCTGGGCTCGGTGACCAATATTAAAATCCCTCAAAGCCTCATTTTGACGAATACCTGCTGGCCCAGAGCTCGACAAAACATTTTTACGTAAGAATATGAAAATCGGTCTTGATTTGTGTCTCGAATTTTATTTACTCTCGTCCGACATTCCATAGAAAGAGAAAAAATCTTTTAATACCATTTGTGAGGCTCATCATTGGATAGACGACCGAAATGCCTTGTACATATTTATATGTATATTTCAATTCCTCTTCCTTTCTTCTCCTTTCACCTGGCGAGCATATGTCAAGCCGGGGCCATGAAAGACGAGAGAAGCAATACAGAGTCATCGATTTTATTTCTCGCTCTCTCTTTCTCTATTTCTACGGAAAAAAAATGAAAGAAAACCTTGAGTTTTCTTTTTTTTCTATTGCTTCGATTTTTTTTTCAATAAATTCGATAAATGAAATAAAAAAAATATGGCAGATCGTTCAATTTATTTCCCAGCTGTTCAGAGACGTCCAATAGATTTTCGCCATTTTTTTAATTTTGTTAAATTAACAGAGAGAATTTAAAAAAAAAATAAAAAAATAAAAACAGATTTTAATTGATGAAAAAATAACGTAATTAACAAGTTTCGTGGAAAAATGTCCGGAGGATCGGTGACGAGAATCCAAGAAGGAAAATCATTAAAAAATTCATATTCGACAGCAAACGAAAAAAGGAGAGTGGCGGAGGAGCTGGAAGTGATTAAAAGTTAAAATCTGAATTTTTCCTCGTCGCGTCGATGCCCCTAGGCTGACCGCATAGTCTGTGTCGATGAGATCGAAGGTAAAGCAGATTAAAAAAAAAAAAAAAATGCTCAAAAATTCACATTCAAACTTTCGTGTTTGATGGCTGACTCGCTACACACTTTATCTACTTTTCTCGTAACTCCGGGCTAAATTGAACATTAGGAGCGTGCAGCATCTGGCTCATCGTTTAATTTATTTACAACCAATTTAATTGCCAACTCAACGTGTCCCCGATTCGATCCTCCATACAGGTTCATCGCGAGGGTGGAAAAAAAAAAAAAAAAATTAAAAAAGTGCAAATTTTTTTTTTTTATTTTAATTTTTTTTTTTTTAAATTAATAAAAAAAATATTCATTAAATTCCTATTTTATTTTTATTACTTTAAATGAATAAAAAAAAATTTCATCAAGTTTCTATATGAATTCTATTGCCAATAAATTTTCTCGAATAAAAAATCATTTCGTCGATACACAGAGGCGAAAATAACTATTAATCATCACTAATAATTAAAATAAAATAATAAATAATTATTAATTATAATTAATAAAATAATTCCCGAATATTTTCGGTGAAAAAATGATTTCTCAATAATTTTCTTTGTCATTCATGCATATATGTAAATAAATAAACATACACACGAGAGATTCGATTAAGAATTGATCGGAATTGACCCGAGAAGTGATCCCTAAATGTCGCTGGCGCTCTCATCACGAATGATCTTCATTGTTACGTACTGCCCACGTTCTGTTACGTGTACCTTAACATTTAGCCTTCCACGAGGAATCTTTTCTGGTTGTGCGGTGTCTCTCGGTGCTGGGCAAAGAAGAGAAATAATCGAAAGTTCACACCCAACATTTAGCCACCTCTAACGTTGACATTATCGATGAAAATTGATTTTCAGAAAATCTCATAGGATCATCGGAAATTGCATGGGACAAATTTTTTTTTTTTTTTTAATTTGAGACCGGGACTAGAAGAGAATAAATTAGGGACGAAACAAAACTCGGCAATGTGTTTGGCAGGGAACGAAGAAAAAGAGCGAAAGGGAAACTGATGGATAATAAAATTCTCGTAACTCATAGTAATTAAAAGGCAGCAACGAAAAAAAAAGAGAAAAAACATTTCATCTGACGTAGAGATGTTCATTAATGCGGTGGTTAATTATTTCGAAACGGTACGAAGAGCCATTGGCCAGGAAAATATTTATCGTCCATTAAGAAAATTGAAAAAAATTGAAAAGTCGAATTAACAATGGAAAATAATTAATTGCATGATTTTAATTCGTTTCCACGTGAAAAATGACGTTTCCACTTGATTTTCGAGTGAAAATTAAAATAAATAAAAAAAATGAAGCTTATGAAAAATTGAATGTCAAAAAAAATATTAAGAGGGCGAGGGGTTAAGATTGGTCAAGAAAATATTTATCATCCATTAAGAAAATTGAAAAAAATGAAAAAACCCAATTAACAATGGGAAATAATTACCTGCACGATCGAAATTCGTTGCCACATGAAAAATGACGTTCCCACTCGATTTTCGAGTGAAAATCAAAATAAATAAGAATAAAAAAATAAAAAAAAATTAATTTGATGAAAAATCGGATTGAAAAAAAAAATATTAAGAGGGGGGAGAGGGTTGAGAGAAATGCTGCAAGAGCACGAGCGAAGGAGTGAAACGTAGACGAGGAAGAGACAAAGTTCTTCCGAGGAAGGGGGTGTCTGAGCGTCAGAATGTATCGAGTGGTGGTGGCAATATAAAGCGGCGTGAGTGGCGGGCCTCAGCCAGTCTGTAAGCGGTACCTACGACCCAAGGTCCGCGAGTCCCCACCCTAAGCCTAAAATCGATTATTCTCCAGAGCAAGAAAAAGCCCTGTACACAGATGTATAAAAAATAGAAAGGAGCTAATAGAAAATAGTGTAAAAAAAGAAACGAAGACTTCATCGGCATAAGGGACCGAGAAAAAAGTAAATATTAATTTTTCAGAATTTTTAAAAATAAAAAAATGTAAAAAAAAAGGAAAAAAAAAGCACGTGGAAGATTTGGCATGAAGTAATTATCGATTTGATCAGGCCCTCCACCTCCGGAAGTGTTACGCGTGTGTGAAGCGATCGCGAGAGAATAAACGAGTCAAACTAGAGAAATCGTAGTCAATTTGTTTTTTTTTTTTTTTTTTTTTTTACCATCGAAATCGAACGAGTGTGGCTGCGAGGAGAAAAATACGAAAATATCCAAGAGTGGTACGAGCTCGAGCAACCGCTTTCCACCCCCTCCCCAGCCACCCAGTCCTCGGTCAGACCCTCCGAACCCCCACCACCACTCAGACTGCGAGAATCGAGTTTCCACTCGGACCGCACTCGTTCGAGCCCGTTCGATAAAAGAGCAAAGTTTCCTTACCACGAGAGGGTGAAGGGAAGAGACCGTGCTCGGGACTGGACACAATTCGAGATCGCGTACAACTTTCTGTTTTTTTTTTTGCACTCAAACTCACGACGAACCAATTAATTGCAACGATTTTTTAAATCCACATTCCATTTATTCGCTAATTTTTAATTGAACCATTATTTCGTGACCAAAGATCATTCGGCACGCAAGCGTCGGCAGAACCAAGTGGCCGAGGATGAAATCCTCGATTGTGCTGCTTATCGTAGCAGCAATCGCTTTCACCGGTGAGTTCAATATTTATCACTAATTTCGAATTTTTACTCAATTTTTTCCATCCCAACAAAATTTATAACGAGAAAGTGACTTATTTAGTAATAATTATTTTCTAAACACATACCAGACGATTTTCCCACAATTTCTTTTGAAAAATATGGTTTAATTGAATTTTTCAATTTCTTATTCACTTTTTATAGTTAAATTCGATTTTTCTAACATTTTTTAATCATCGAATCAACAAAGTCATGGGTTTTTATTTATTTCTTATTTTCTTCCATCTTAATGTAATTATTAGAGCGTGATTTCTAAGTGCAATAAATAATTGGCGAGTCAATTACATAGGAAAGTAGTTAGAATCGTTAGTTGACTCAGGAGGAACGGGGTTGGGGGGGGTAGGGTCTCCCATGGCTTGTCGACTTAAAGGACTGACATTCCAAGCTGTCTGACAACCGCCAGACCGTTACCACTTGCGTTATATCGATATCTAAGCATCAAGAAATCCGGAAGTGCACTTACTTGCTTATCTGCGTGTATATGTGCGAATTTGATGGAGTTATGTTTGCTGTATGTTGCGATGTTGTCTTGTCCATATCGTTGGGTCCGGTGGGAATTGTTTATCGTTAATCTGGAGAGGAAGAAAGTTGTGAAAAGTGTAAAAAAAATGAAATTTTTATCATCGGTTGGTCGTAACTCAGAAAGTCATGATTTTCCATTGGTTCGGTTGACTTTTCGATAATAAAATAGACAAAGGAGCATACCAATTGAGAAGTAATAGAAAATGATTTTTATGCATTTATTCATGAAAAATAATAACGTCGCGTTGTGGGATAAAAAGATAGTTGCATAAGATATTAGAACGTGAAAGCTCATGGCACTCGTTTGTCAGTCCCGGATGTCTGACGTCATGGCAAAAGTGGGAGGGAGTGACAACTTTCCCCGTCTTCTTTCCACGTCCCGATGAAGAACTCTCTTGAGGCTGAACCGGCTTACCGACCGATTGGAATTAATTTCCGATATACGTGAATTTACGAGTGGGGCATTTAGAGACTCTGACGAAGGAAAAATGTTGACTATTTATTTGGAATTCAATGAAAATTCGCTTGATGGTCCAGTTCGTTGCTCCACAATAAGAATTTTTCATTGAGTAGTCTTTGGAGTTGGGCTGCATAGAGATTTAGAGGAGAAAATGCTGAAGGGTCATGTCTGGATGTTGCAGACGGTGCATCAAGTCGAGTCAAGCGTCAGGACGATTCCAAGAAGGACGACAGCTTTGAGAATGAGATTTGCAAGGACAAGGACGCCGGCGAATGGTTCCGTCTGGTAGCCGGCGAAGGAGACAACTGCAGAGATGTTATTCAGTGCACGAGTTCGGGTCTACAGGCGATAAGATGTCCTGCAGGTTTGTACTTTGACATTGAGAAGCAGACGTGCGACTGGAAAGGAGCAGTCAACAACTGCAAGCTCAAGAACAAGGAGAGAAAAGTTACCCCTTTGATCTACACTGAGGAGCCACTTTGTCAGGATGGACAATTGGCATGTGGTGATGGCAGCTGCATTGAAAGAGGACTCTTCTGCAACGGAGAGAAAGACTGTGGAGATGGATCGGACGAAAATGTTTGTGGTAAGTCTGAAATTCTGACCTGCAGGGATGTCCTGATCAGCTAAATTAGAAACTTCCCCAAAGCTGATCAGGAGACATCAATGTTGACGTCTAATTATACCTTCAACAATTTGTCCAGACATGGACAATGATCCGAACAGGGCACCACCTTGTGACCCAGCTGTGTGTACCCTTCCGGATTGCTTCTGTTCCGAGGACGGTACCTCCATCCCTGGTGACCTTCCATTCCAGGAAGTGCCACAGATGATCACCATAACCTTCGACGATGCGATAAACAACAACAACATTGGTCTCTACAAAGAGATCTTCAGTGGACAGCGCAAGAACCCCAATGGATGTGACATCAAAGCGACTTTCTTTGTGTCCCACAAGTATACCAACTACTCCGCAGTCCAGGAGATGCATAGGAAGGGTCATGAGATCGCAGTCCACTCGATATCGTAAGGACTTGTTGGAACTTAAAGGACTCCTTTGCCTGCAGATGTCATTCAGATCTGATTAACCAAGTTTTTCTTGTGCCCTATCAAGGCACAACGATGATGAACGCTTCTGGTCAGATGCCACTGTTGATGACTGGGCCAAGGAGATGGCAGGAATGAGGATCATCGCTGAGAAGTATGCCAACCTTACGGACAATAGTGTTGTAGGAGTGAGGGCTCCTTACCTCAGAGTCGGAGGCAACAACCAGTTCACCATGATGGAGGAACAAGCTTTCCTCTATGATTCCACCATCACAGCAGCTCTGAACAATCCTCCTCTATGGCCCTACACCATGTACTTCAGGATGCCACATCGTTGTCATGGAAACCTCCAGCATTGCCCAACCAGGTAAGTGAGCAAGTCCTGGAGTAGGACCTCTTCAAGGCACAGGCATTGGATGACTTGAAAACCTTTTGTTGTGGTTCTTTGTTCTCAGGTCTCACGCTGTCTGGGAAATGGTGATGAACGAGTTGGATCGTAGAGAAGATCCTCAGAACGACGAGTACCTTCCAGGATGCGCGATGGTGGACTCCTGCAGTAACATCCTCACCGGTGACCAGTTCTACGATTTCCTGAACCACAATTTCGACCGGCATTACGATCAGAATCGTGCGCCTCTTGGTCTGTATTTCCACGCTGCTTGGCTGAAGAACAATCCTGAATTTTTGGAGGCGTTCCTCTACTGGATCGACGAGATCCTCTCGAAGCACAATGACGTCTACTTCGTGACGATGACCCAGGTGATCCAATGGATCCAGAACCCCCGCACAGTCACCGAGTCAAAGAACTTTGAGCCTTGGAGGGAGAAGTGCGTGGTTGAAGGTAATCCAGCTTGTTGGGTACCGACCAGTTGTAAACTGACGTCCAAGGAGGTACCTGGCGAGACGATTAACCTCCAAACGTGCGTGCGTTGTCCGAACAATTACCCTTGGCTCAATGACCCCACGGGCGACGGTTTCTTCTAAACAAAATGTCGGCTAAGAAGAACAAACAACAAAACAGCAACAAAAACGAAACATTCATTTTTAATGAAGGACGTAACGGAGCCGGGACGTTGACGAATAAAACTAATAAAAACTATTCCTCCACCTGAGCCTCATCTAGACGAGACAACAAAAATAAACATGGACACTCAAACGATGTAAAAAAAAAAACAATAGCAATATGACAATTAAGATTCTAGACTACGAGGGATCAAGATCGAAAGAGTGAATGTGAGACACAACGATATTATAAATAAATAAATATATATATAAATATACATATATATGTATTTTTGTTTGTTTTTTTAACATGCGTGGTCAGGCTTGTGCGACCACGAGAGTGAGACTCGACGTGTAATATAGACCAACTTTTATTTTAAACAAACCCAAAAACTTAGTATTTTTATTTTCCCTCTCGTCATCCCATTTATTCCTTGCCCCGCTGAATGGGTTCCAGGACAAAGATCCTGGAAGATAAAACACGCAGGATTCATTTCCACTCCCTAAAGTGCAAAGCAATTTTTTAAACGACCACTCAATCCAAGTCTCTTCATATACTCGGGCAGGCAGTGATACGCGAGTGAGAAACTTTCGAAGCGTCGCCCTCTGTCGGGATTTTGGTGAACCGCGTCAACTCGGAACTATGGAAAGTTGCTTGCTCGACGTCAGACGTCGTACTGTGTGTAATTGATGAATAATAAAAACGTGGACACGGTAATCTTGTTAAATGAGTAATAAAATAACAGTTTTAGGCAAGAATTTCTTTTGGGGAATTTCGCATGGCCGGTTAATGGGTAAGAAGCATTTGGAGCATGCAGTATTTTCAGTTATTACTTATTACATAAATGGATCATACTTTACGATCCGACACACACTCCACGTCAATGGAGTAATAAAAATAATTATATAATCGTAATAAATGTGTGTCAATAAGTATATAATATTCGGTGTCGACGTGAGCGGCCATTAATATTTATCGTCATGCTTTCCGGGCCATCAGTCGATGCAGTCTAATTGTGGAAAATGAGAAAAAAAAAGGAAAACTCGTGACAAGGATCATTGAACGGAACGAGTGAGTTTCGACGACTCGAACAATAACACAATGGAGGTTTAAGTAGCTGAGTCGATTTACAGAAAGCCTGTTCGACTTGGAAACAACGACGGAGAAGACTGAGCCAAGTGAAGAGAAAGGGGGTAAAACGGTGAGTCTTTAAAATTTAAAACCGGATTGCCAATCCGTCGCGCCCCCTTTCACTACGTCCTCGATGTTTGTCTCATGTGTTATAGCTTCCACGATCTTCGAGTGTGGGTGTTGTAATGAATAAATTTATACGATAGGGAATTATTTTTTAAAATACAGGGTATGTCTCGAGACTGGGTCTCAGGGACCCAGTTCTTTGGTGGACCCTCTTCCTAAGAAAAAATCAACTCACAATAAACTTTTTCTGAGCTCTTCGTAGGTCATTTCGGATCAAACTCAATATCTATTTGTACAACGTGACTCAAATCACAGCCAAGTAGCTTCCTGAGGTCAGGAGAGTCTGGCATCTGAGAAATCTCAAAGAAGAGTAAGAGTCCTCGGTACTACGTCTTACGCAATTACCATTATGTACGAGCTGTTTTATACTTACAGTCTTAAGACCAAGACAAGAATAAAATTGCTCCAACCTCCATGTATATACATGCCTCGACATAAATATATAAATAATCCAGCAGATACATAAGTCTCCAACCGGAATTTTGTACAAACATCTCCCTCACCGGAGTCTTTGGTGTCTCCTCGATTCACACGAGTCGGTGTGTACCGTTATAACGCGAGACTGTTCGCTCTATGCCTCAACATTTCAAGTACGTACATGAGTTTGCAAATAGCCGTACGAATAAATATTTCAACCAGAAATTGTAATTCATGACAAAAATCTCGAAAAAAATTGAAAAATCAAAATAATCACGTTAACAATAATTCCTTTGTATTTCCGTTACTTCATTGTGTTATTTCGACGTTTTTAGGCAAAATTCCGATTGGGTAGGTCTATATACACACTGGCTCAAATTTACCCAGTGTGTAGGGGTGCAGGAAATTTTTTTTTTTTTTTTTTTTTACTCTAACGAATAAACATAATTCCCCAGCACGTTATTTTAACGAGTCTCCACGAGGACGCGCAGCCTCCTTGAAAGGCTCAGAGTGCCAAATGACTAATAATAATAAAAAAAAGAATAAAATAATGTCGAAAGCTGGCAACCTCGTCAAATGCCAGGAGAACACTGCGCGAGAGAGACAGAACGAGACGATTGCATTCCAATGTATTTGTTGCCATGTACAAGCGTCTCCCTCACTTTTCCTCTTTCTCGATTTCACGCGCTACATTCAGTGGAAAATGCTTTCGTTGGTCAGACACGTTCGCCAACGTGAATTATGGTAATAAAAAAAATAAAAAATAATATTAACTTTTTCAGTTTTTTTTTTTCACTGGTTCCGCTTCCTGGAGAATGGAAAAGCCATTTTCCTCCGTAAATTTGATTCCAACACTCGATTAATTTAAAAAAAAAATTTTTTAGCCTCAAAAATCGAGAAAATATTTTTTTCTTTCCTTTTTATATCGTCCTGGTCGTGCCAATTTCGTTCCATATTGCGTTCGCATCGCAAATAGCTCGTTAGAATAAAATCTACGGTCAATATATTCATCGGCCTTTATACGTGGCTCCTCAACAATGAACCACGCTGTTTCACAAGACTTTGGTATTCCGGCTGCAATTGCGAAGTGTACGACAATCCCCATCGTCGTTTCCCAGTTTGGAAATTTCTCTCCTTCGAACATCTCCCTTTCCCCTTACGTGCTCTCTCTGAGTTATTGTCTTTTATCGATTCCAGCAATTGTCAATTAACATACGAGAATACAACTTCATTATTTTGTTTATTTAATCGATTGCTCCATCGACGTTAAACTTCAATTTCATGTCTTCCCATCCTGAAACGGAAATTGAAGAAAAAAAATGGACATAAAATCAAAAAATTGAAATAAAATTACGAAAAAATTTGCAAAATTCAATTTGCAGCTTTTTTTTTGTAATTGCATTCGAAATATATAATTTTGAGAACTTTTCTGGAAAGTAGAGAGGAAGTACAAAGTCATGCACAATATTGAACAAAATTTGCAAATATAAATAAGGTTCGACGATTTTTCAAAAATCTCAAATTTTCGTAAAATTCAAAAAATCATAAAAAATAAACCGTTCGACCGATATCCCCCAAATTTAATACCAACCTTTCTATTACGATACTCTATTGATGAAAAAAAAGATAAGCAACAAATGTGAAAAATTGGGGAAATTAGAGCGTCGAAACGCTTTTTTGAAAAATTTCAAAATGCTGTAAAATTCGTATTTTTCTAGTGATTCCAACGAAATTCTCAGAGATCGAGGAGCTCGTATGGATTAATATCTGTGCGAAAGGGGAGCCCTGTAGCTCGAACCGTTCTCGAGTTATGAACGTTTGAATTTTACAGTCCCACAAAATACACACACAAACGTCCGGACATTTTTTCTAGACACGATTATTCGATGTTTCGGAACATTTTAATCACATTGACATTGAAGTCTATAAAAAAAAAATTTCACCGTCACATAACTTGCTCTATGAGGAAGCAAAATATTCAAAAAAGTCATAAAAATGGTGGAGCCTCGTCAAATGTTAATTTCGAATTAATTTCTCCAAAAATAAGCCCTTCGATGTGTAGGCACGAGTGAGTTTTTTATCCAGCTCTGTGAACTACACCTCAAAATCTCAAGCAAGCGAAAGTAGTGAAAGTTGGATGCTTCGGAAGTGGTTCATGATGCTGGATACCGGCTGGTACAGCGGCACAAGGCCGACCTCGTTTTCCGGACGATGCGTATGCGTAGTTTCGTAAAATTACAACAAAAGCAAAATACTTCAAATTATTTTTCTTCGTTAAAATTAATTTTCTCGTCTCAATGAATTTTTTTTTTTTTTTTTTCTTCAGATCGATATCACGTTTTTGTGTGGTCACGTTGATTTCCCATGCGAAATTTCCTGCGGCAGATTCAACGATTTGGCTGTGTGTTTTGAATTAAAAATTTTTCCATTTTTTTTTTTTTTTTACACTCGTCGATCGCGGAATGATGCAAATTTATGGAATTGGAATCAGTCCTCTCTCACATTGGCTTCGACCACTGAATACAGAGTGCGAGAGTTCTCTCCTCAGAGAGAAGAGGCTCGTTCAATGGCTTTTGCGTATATGTCTCTGGAGTAACAAAAAAGAAATGGAAGGCTCGAGAACTCGAGCGAGAAGTCAATGGGATTGACTACTTCTCTATATACTAGGTCAGTGGGTGACTGAAACCACGGAGACCGAGCGAACAACTGTCTGGCCCAAAACCGCCGTCGCTTTGATCCAAGTATTGACAAACAGAGCGAGTAAGCAACGAATTTAAAAATATTTTTATATTTTTCATGAAACTCAAAATTTTGCCATTTTTTTCTCAAAATTTTAATCTAATTTTTGATTTTTTTTTGTCCATTGAAATTCGAAAAAAAAATGAATCGTTCGTGGGGAAAAAAAATATTCGGGTCCCTCAGACCCCGTGCATCCAGCGAGGACCAATCCTCCAGCAAAACAAAGAATCCCTCCACTTTTTTCCGCCCCAAACGCCTCCATAGATTTTTTATTCCCAGGAGACACGAAATATCGAATTTTTTTCACTTTCCAGTGATTCGTTCGGAGGAAAACAAATATTCGGGTCTCTGAGACCCCGTGCATCCAGCGACAGCCAATTCTCTAGAAAAATAAAAAATCCCTTCGGTTTTTTTCTCCCCGAAACCCTCCACAGAATTTTTTTTTCCCGAGAGAAACGAAATATCGAACTTTTTTTACTTTTCATCTTTTTCGACAGTAGATAATCCTCGTAATGATCAGACAATTTTTTCCAAGTTCGCGAACGAGCCTCCTCGGAATGGATTTATTTTGTGATTATTGTGAAAGGAAAGTATTAATGAAATATGGAGTAACGTTGAGTATAAGAGTGTGTCTTGTCGAGTCTGAACATATAACCAATTGGTTTATAATGCTGGGTGGATGGAGAATTTACTCACTCGGTTGGAACGAGCGTGTAACTCCAGTAGCTAAACCAGAACGATGTTATAATTAGCTGCCGGCTTTTTTATACGTCAATAAAAATAAAGCGACGAGAGACTCCGTTTCTTATTCCCTCAGTTATATAAATATAAATATGAATCGATCAAAACGTAGCCATAAATCGAGTAATAAATATTTCAATGATCTGCGAAAATGTTAAAAAAATAGAAACGTGAACAGTTTCGTTGGAGAGTGAGAATGCGATTCAAATTTTAATTCCGCATGGAAATTCTGATTTTTCGATTAAAAAAAATTTTCCTGCACGCGATATCGATAATTGACTTAATTAATGGATGAAAAATATTCAAGAATCCCGACGATGACGTTACGAAAATGTAAAAAAATGAAATAAAAAATGAAAAAATTATTTGGACAGAGAGCCATTAATCAATTCGTTGCCTTGAAGCCTGAAGGTAATTAAATAGCAACAACGGTACCCAGAGCTCTGATAATGATTATTCGTTATTGAATAACGTTGTTTACACTCGGCCTCGTAATTTCTCTTCTCACTTATATTTTTTTCTCCCTTTGCATTCGATTAACGTCTATCTTAACTTTTTTCTTATCCGTTGAGATCTCCAGACACGCGAGAATAATTGAGCACATTGTTCTCGGCAGTGAGCAGCGCAGGTTTCTCTTCCTATTCGTTATGCCTAATAACGGCCGATAATAATAAACAATAAATATTAACGTACATATACTTGACCGAATTTTCTCCTTATCGGTCGTTCGCCTATATGCGTTCGAATAGACCGATGTATTGAAACTGCAGCGATGGGAATCGATTTTCTGGACTGGAAACTTGAACCAGAATGACAAAAAAAAATTCTATTTCATTTTTTGAATTATCCCAAATTAAAAAATGAATATAATTAATTGATTAATTAAAAATCATTACTAATATTTAAAAAAAAAAACAAATTTTGCAGCAATCGAGTAGGTTTTTCGAGAAAAATAAGTTCCGATGAGGGATCGTTGAATAAATAAGATTCTAAAAAAGGTCAGAACAACGAATCGCGACATGATAGTTTTGTTAGATGCTCGGGACGCTGAGTCAGCTCAGAATGTAACAGAAGTAGGTAGCAGAGTGCGGTGTCGCGAAGCGCATTCTTGTCTGCATTGTTAGCCGCAAGATAGGCGAGGAATATACGCACATAAAGGTGGAGAAAGAAAGACCAGTCTTGCAATTTGAACCACGCCTTGAGAGAGCAAGAGAGAGAGAGAGAGAGAGAGAGAGAGAGAGAGAGAGAGTTCCTGAAGCATTGACAATACACACGACGACGCCCACATCTCGAATTCCATCAACCATTATCGTCGTCCATGGTTAAAATGACAGAGATGATCATAAACAGTTATCACAACTTCCGGTACAATTGTCGATCGATCAATTCGCCAGATTTTTAAGAGCTTTTCGTTGTCAAAGTATGGGAATCATTCGTTCGCATAATAAATATTAAAAAATCCATTTTCGCTCCATATTTTCCGTGAGGTCTCGATTCATTTTCGACCCTGAAGAAGACGAAATTGCCAACTCGATGCTAAATCGATCGCGAGCAGACGACTTGGGCTTGCGAAATCTCAACGACGTCGACTTCCCCATACTTGTTCCGGGTGACGGTAGCAAAAACGCGCGTTATTCTGTGTTACGAAAATCTCGTCGTCCTTCGTCATCAACAAGGACGAGATATCGTGTCGACTTCCTTAACAATTATTCGAAAGTTATATCGAAAATAAAAGTCTTGAGCTCGACCTATAAATCGACAACGTCACTCAGACGTTTTGCGTCGAGTCTGGACCACTTATTTTGTTAATAACAAATTGTTTAATTGAATTTTAATATTAAAAAAAATTAATTAAAAAAAAAAATTCCTTAAATATAAAAATATTCGCTAAAAAAAAAAAAATATGAATCTATCGCGGTTATTAGGGTGGTGTATGGTGGCTTATGGTGGTCTATGGTGGTTTATGGTGGTTTATGGTGGTTTATGGTGGTCTATGGTGGTCTATGGTGGTTTATGGTGTTTCATGGTGGTTTAGGGCTTTTTTGAGAAGTGGTTTAAAATACCATCTTAGAAAATTCCCAAATATTGAAAAGTGACAAGTAAATCGTTTTTCGGGGAAAATAATCGGAAAGAATGATTATCCAATGAAAAGAAGAGTCCATCAAGTTTATTCAGCATCCCAGCAGTAGTTTTCTTATTCCATCAGGTAACGTAACGTCCGCGCGAGGCATTTGACAGTGAAAATTGTCCGTGGAAAAGCCCGCAGGGTCTCGCAGCGGTATTTTTATATTTTTTTATATGCACAGTTCGCCAGGTTTTTCCTGGTCGACTGAGATCTCCGCGAGTTTCCTTAACCCAAAATTAGGATAAAATAAAAGTGGAGGAATAAATATTTGCTGCTAGTTTTGCAGGATTCCAGGGAGACGGACTTTGCACAGGACTTTGCTCGAGTTCTAAGATCGTCGGGGTGCAAAATAACGTTAGCTCGTTACAATGATTTATTCTCCTTGAATGACAACGCGTTTTACATCGCTCCCTTGTTCCCCGTAATGCCACACGTTCATTCTTTCGTATTTCAAATTAATGTTAATCCCTCCGATCGGTGAAAACATTTGTATTTTTTATTCTGATCGTTCTATCGACGAGCTCAACGAATATTTTAATGAAAAATAGGAGAAAGGAAATTGCCCAACCTATCACTTTCCTCTCTCTCCAAAATTGGTCCCTCGAGCCTGTTTTTTTTTTTTTTTTATTATGCCAAGAACTTGTCAATTATTAAATCCCACGTTCGATCTTCTCAATCGGAAACTCGAATTAAATGTCAACGGGGATCGAATCGAATCGAATCTGATTTGGGTCGATTCTCTAAATTTTGGAAAAAAAAAAAAAACATTTCCCTTCCATTTCTCCAGCAAAAATTAGGAAGCATGAGGTTTTATGGGGGTCTATGGGGGTCTATGGTGGTCCATGGTGGCTTATGGTGGTTTTATGGTGGTCTATGGTAGCGGAATGCGAATTTTTTGAGCCACGATTCAGAAAATTTGAGGAAAAATAATCCTCGCCACTTACTTTGATGTTTGATTAGTTTCGGATGATTAACGAAGGAAATGATAGACAAACAAAAGACAGATAGCAATTAGAAGCGTGGAAAGATGAGAGAGCTTTCGCTCGTGGTTCTCTTCGCTCGGAGAGGTTGAGAGGTGAACTAACGAATTTTTGTTGGTCGACGATGACCTACATTCTTTCCTCTTGCTTGGTTGGTTTCGGGGCGCGGAGTAATTGGTCCCCTTGATCCTAAGACTGGTGGCAAGAAAAAAATGTTTGGTCCCTGCTCGGCTGACGGTCGTCAGGGCCAAGGTCGAGTTCCCCTTTCGCTTTTCATTTTCCTTTCATCAATTTATTGCTTTTTTCGTATCCACCAAACGGGCTTGCCAATAAAAAATTCAGGTGAATTATTAATCGAGGAAAAAAATGAAATTTGATGAGAAAAGTTTTTTCCAGACGACGAGAAACTCGTTCGGTTGAAATAACAAATTTTTTAACGACTCGCGCAGGAAAAGGACGAGCGAGAACGAGAAAGAGATATACAGAAAGCAAACGATGGTCACGAAGATTCCTATCTCCCTGAGAGAGCTCACACGACCCTGCACAGTCGAGTTAAACAACTCGAAGCCACCGGTGAAAGTGAACGAGAGCCACAAGGTCGCCTACACTCGCGCTGCCACGTCGATACTCGTTCTCCTCACGCTTTTATTTTTTATTTAAAACTACCAGCTTCTCTGTATGCGTGAGGCTATAATTGTACGATATAGGAAAAATGGCAGCAGCTTCATTATTAGCTTACGAAATTTATGAAAATTCCCCATCCACGTCATAATTCTACGTATTTGTTGCAATTAAAATATTTCAACGTTTCCCGGTACGTGCCAAAGGCGAAATTTCGTTCTCTACGACAGATTGAATAAAAAAAAAATTCCGAGAAAAAAAAATCTCCAAAAAATGTTGAATTATAAAAAAAAAATGAAAATAAATGAATTAAAAATTCTAAAAATATTGATTCATCATAAGCAGACGAATTTTCGACCAACTTTCACTGATCAATGCATCGGTTCGATCTAATTGGAAATCGTAGATTGTCCCAGATTCCGGTACATACGCGTGCACGAGAGATTTGAGATGATTTTGTTTTTTTCTCTGCACTTCGATGAACTTCTACTAGTATTATCCGACACCATGGGATACGAGGAACTCCGGAGATATTTCCTCGGTTTCGAGGCTAATTTAGAAAGGCGATGCTGAATTATAAGCCATGAAATTATGCGTGATTCGTCCCAGTACGAAAAAAAACCACATGGACAGACGTAAAAATATTTCTATGTAAAAGAATTCGTGTAAAATTCAATTAACCGAAAATTTGTTTATTTCGATCATTTTTGTCGCATTTTAAAGTCCTCAAGGACGTTCGATGGGAAATGCTGAGGCAGTCCTGTTTCTGAATAAATCCTGACCAGGCCAACGTTGCGAAACTTTGGCAAATGTGTCGGGGGCTATCGCGAGCTGGTCCTGAATAAATTGTCGCAAGGTAAACTGTGTCATTGCTTCGTAAAAGAAATTTAATCTCTGGTCGTCGGGGGCTTGGAGCAAAAAAAAAAAAACAAATCAGACTTAGAGGAGGTGAAGCTTGTTGTGCTGCAAAAAATTCCAGACCGACGATGATCCTGCGATCTGTTCCTGAACTACTCCCGATCGTCTGACAAACAACTCGAACAAATTCTGTATAAAAAAGACAATTCCTTTTGCTGCCCCCCGCCCAACACCTCATATGAAGATCGGGTCGTTCCCAGGCATTCCAAACTTTTCGGCGCTTGACACACGTTCCCGCAGGTATAGAATTCTAGTCAGTATATTTTTTACAACTATCGAATGCCGATGAGATATTTTCTCCGGAGTGGGGGCAGCCTCGAGGATCATATACGTAATTCATTTTAATAATAAATGAATAAATGAATAAATGAATAAATGAATAAATGAATAAATAAATAAATAAATAAATAAATAAATAAATAAATAAATAAATAAATAAATAAAT